>CM076570.1:1148889790-1149105232 GCA_034641835.2 Pinus albicaulis
ATTTTGGATTTGTTGAGAAAGTCTTCAAATCCTATTCCCTCTTTAACATCTTTGTTTTAATATTTTGGATTTGTTGAGAAAGTCTTTAATTCCTCTTCCCTTTTTAACATCTTTGCTTTAGGATTTTGAATTTGTTAAAACTTTGTTGCTTTCTTACTAGAAAGTACACCCTTGTTATGAAGTTTAACGACTTATTCACGTTTTAAATATTTGAAAATAAAATTTAACTATACAACAATTAACAAGTTGTTGTTATGAGAGAATTATCATAAAATTAATACATGACATAAAACTACATTAAAAAAATATAACATTAAATTAGTGTAATTAAAGATATATCACCTTTTTTTTTTAAAATATAATTTATTTAAACAAAAATACAAAATTAGTATAATTAAAGACATATCACACCTTTTTTTAAATATAATTTATTTAAATAAAAATTAGACCTTCACTTTACTTATATTAATTCGCCAACGTAGTTATCCTTTCCTCAAACATATCTCAATTGTAATTGAAACGGATAGGCATGTGCATTAACTTTAATAAAAACGTTAGATAACCATACATCATGCGTTTAATAACTTAAACAGATGGAAGCGTTTTTGTATGTTCATTCAAATAAATTTGAATTTGAATTTTGAATAACGGATTAGAAAATTGGGTGAACCGTTGGATGCCAAGAGGAATAATATGCGAGGGCAACCACCACCATCTAGCAAAACGGTCCAATTGAAATTTAGCGGAGCAACGTCTAATTTCTAAGCTCAACGTGGGACATGTGTCACCGTTTTAGTGGTGAAAACAACTGATAGCTTTAGTGAAACAACGTCTAATTTTTAAGCTGAACGTTGGACACGTGTCACCGTTTTAGTGGAGAAAACAACTGAAAGCCAAAGTCTGCTTTTTATCCACTAGTTCCATTCTGGAGAGATAAAAATGATCGAACCTGTCCCGAGGTTTTCTTGAGCTTTCCAATTATGTGAAATGCAGGCATGATGTTTGATCAGGTGTTTGATCTATGGGACTGCGGCTATTGTCTCTGGTACGTTCCTCGCTTCTCTCTGGTACGTTTTCGCTTCTCTCTGGTATTTAGAAATCAGAGGATTCTTCTCTCGCACATGTTCTTGTGTTGTCTCGGTGTATGTGTGTTGGGTTGTCTCTGTGTATGTGTGTTGGGCTATGTGTATAGTGTGTATACTACAGAGAGGAGATGGCATGGAATTGACAGATATTTAACAGCAGATTTTTGCAGAGAGGAGATGGCATGCATGGCATTGGCAGATTCTCAAGTTCTTTTGCACGATGGGGTAGCCTGCTTATTTTATTTTGTTTTATCTTTCGTTTTTTAATTTCATTAATTCGAACAATGCTTGGATCTGTAGATGGTGTTTGAGTTCGATTCAAGGATCTGTTTGATCGATATTTAACGCGTAGGGTTTTGCAAGATCTGATTTCTTGAGTGTTTTTTTTCATGATTTTTCATTTTCAGGTACTTCTGGTTCTAAAAGCCAAGGTTATTATTAATTAGGGTGTTTTTAAATGTCTCTCTTATAGTTTTGTTAAGCCCAAGTTTTATTTCAAAGAACAACAAAATTGTTTTTGAATTCATAATTTATTTCCTCAAAACTAAGTTTACATTGAGGTAGATATTGTTTCTTTAAATTCAAAAACTTAAGCGTGCATCTTGGATTTTATTTTATTTTGTTTTTCTAAATGTGTGAAAAACGTAAACTGCCTGCCATCGCTCAGAAAGCTCAAGTATGAATTTTGTTTTTTCTTCTCATTTATTTCTACGGTGAGAAAAACAAAGTCTAGTTTCTTTTTTTTAAATCCGCCTTTACACTCAAATGGCTCTATATAATGTTTATTGAATTCATACAATATTATTTGATTTGTTAGGGTGTAGCAGATGCCCGAAGATGCAGCAGATGACAATGCCCCATTATTTATTTGCAGCTGCTGGTATTTACGGTCCTGGAAGCCAGGTCAGTATTAATTAAGTTAAGTTGTTTTTAAATGTTTTGTATATCTTTCTTTTAAACTTGCAGTTTGTATATTTATTTTTGAGTCTTGATTATATATTAATTTGATTGATAATTTTCCTTTCGTCGGAACTAATTATATATTAATTTTGTTCATAATTTTTCTTTCCTTGAAACTAATTAAAACTGAAGCCTGCATAACGTTTTTTTAATTAAATATGTGAAAAATTTAAACTGCATGTTTTTACTAAGAAACCTTAATTGTGCAACTTTTCTTTGGAACCATTTATTACTACTCTGAGAAAAACAATATCTAGTTTCTTTTATTAAAGGTTAAATTATAGTATATTATGTTTAAAATGTGAATATTTTCATTTGTTTCATATAAATGCCTTCAATTTTGTTTGATCGCTTGTTCTTTAAGTCGATAGAAATCTTTAGAAGCTAGTCACAAATAAGATATTGTTATTACTTTCTTTCTAAATATTAAGGTCAATATTTCTAGAGTCTACTTATCTTTACAATACATGTTACAATATATGTTAAAGTGGGTTTTTATAAGTATAGTGGTTTTTTAGAGTGTGATTGATTCTCTCTTTATCTTTTCATTACAAATTTTTAAATGACATTCAAGAGAGAGAGTGAGCTTGAGAGTGTGAGTGGGAGATAGTGAAAGAGAATGAGTGTCTAATGAGAGAGAGAGAGAGAGAGAGTCTAGAGAGAGAGGGAGGGAAAGAGAGGGGGAGGGAGAGTGGGAGGGAGAGAGATTGAGGGAGAGAGAAGGGGAGGGAGGGGGAGAGGGATAGAGAAGGGGAGGGAGGGCGGGAGGGATAGAGAAGGGGAGGGAGGGAGAGTGCAAGGGAGAGGGAGAGGGAGAGGGAGAGAGAGAGAGAGAGGGGGGCGGGGGAGAGGGGGGGCGAGGGAGGCAAGGAGAGAGGGAGTGAGAGAGAGAGGGATATAGGGCGAGGGAGAGAGAGGGAGAGAGAGGGGAGATATATAGGGAGAGGGAGAGGGAGGGTGAGGAAGAGGAAGAGATGTGGAGGGAGGGCGAGGGAGAGGAAGAGATGTGGAGGGAGGGATAGAGTGTGGAGGGAGGGATAGAGGGGGAGAGTGGGGAGAGAGCGGGGGAGAGAGAGAAAGAGTAAGAGGGAGAGGGAGAGGGAGAGATATTGATGGAGTGAGAGAGGGAGGGAGGGATTGAGAGGGAGAGTGGGAGAGAGAGAGAGAGAGAGGGAGAGAGAGACGCTGGGAGAGGGAGAGAGATGGAGGGAGGGAGAGAGGGACGGAGAGAGGAAGGGAGAGAGAGAGGGGGGGAGAGAGATGGAGAGAGGAGGGAGATAGTTAGGGAGAGGGAGAGGTAGGGTGAGGGAGAGGGAAAGATATGGAGGGAGGGATAGAGGGGGGAGAGAGTGATATAGGGTGAGAGGGAGAGATGGGGGAGAGAGGGTGAGAGAGGGAGAGGGAGGGAGAGGGAGAAGAGAGAGTGATATAGGGTGAGAGGGAGAGATGGGGAAGAGAGGGGGAGAGAGGGAGGGAGAGGGAGAGGAATAGAGGGGAGAGAGAGAGGGAGAGACAGGGAGAGAGGGAGGGATAGGGAGCGAGAGAGGGAGTGGGGATAAGGAAGGAGAGGGAGACACGAGGGGAGAGAGGGAGGGGGGGATAAGGAAGTAGAGGGAGAGAGAGAGGGAGAGGGGGAGAGAAGGGAGAGAGGGAGGGAGAGAAGGGAGAGAGGGAGGGAGAGAAGGGAGAGAGGGAGGGAGAGGGAGAGGGATGGAGGGATGGAGGGAGTGAGAGAGGGGGAGAGGGAGGGAGAGGGAGAGAGGGAGGGAGAGGGAGAGGGGGCGAGGGACGGAGGGAGGGAGAAGGAGCGAGGGATGGAGGGGGAGAGGGAGAGGGAGGAAGAGGGAGGGAGGGAGGGAGTGAGCGAGGGGGAGAGAAGGGAGAGAGGGAGGGAGAGGGAGAAGGAGGGAGGGAGAGGGAGGGAAGGAGTGAGAGAGCGGGAGAGAAGGGACAAAGGGATGGAGAGGGAGGGAGAGAAGGGAGAGAGAGAGGGAGGGGGAGAGGGACGGAGGAGGGACGGAGGGAGAGGGAGAGAGGGAGGGAGGAAGAGAGGGGGAGTGAGGGATGGAGAGGGATAGAGAGGGAGAGGGAGAGGGAGGGGGAGTGAGGGAGAGGGAGAGAGAGAGAGAGAGGGAGGAGAGGTAGGGAGGGTGGGAGAAGGGTGAGATATGGAGGGAGAGGGAGAGAGGGGGAGAGGGAGGGAGAGAGGGAGAGAGAGAGAGAGTGAGAGAGAGAGAGAGAGTGAGGGATGGAGGGAGGGAGAGATAGGGAGAGGGCGATATGGAGAGGGAAAAACAGGGATAGTGCAAGAGGGAGAGAGAGAGAGGAAGGGAGAGAGGGAGAGTGAGGGGGAGGGAGAGATAGAGAGAGAGAGAGGGATAGAGAGATAGAGGGACGGGGGAAAGTGAGAGAGAGAGCAAGAGAGCAGGAGAGAGAGAGATGGAGAGGGAGAGGGCTGGAGAGAGGGGGAGAGAGGGAGGGGAGAGAGGTGGAGAGAGAGAGTGAGAGCGATGGGGAGAGGGAGGGGGAGAGAGATGGAGGGAGTGAGAGAGGGAGGGAGTGAGGGAGAGGGGGAGAGAGGGGGTGAGATGTAGAGGTAGAGGGAGAGGGGGAGAGAGAGACAGGGGGAGATAGGGAGACATGGGGGGAGAGAGGGACGGGGGAGAGGTAGGGAGAAGGAGAGAGGGAGAGATAGAGGGGGGGAGAGAGACAAAGATAGACATAGAGAAAGAGAGTAAGAGAGAGAGAGATAGAGAGAGAGAGAGAAAGAGACAAAAGGAGGGATGGATGGAGAGGTAGAGTGGAGAGATAAAGAGAGGAAGGGAGGGAGGGGGAGGGATAGGGAGGTAGGGATGCAGAGGGAGAGAGAGGGAGACGAAGAGAGAGATATATAGAGAAAGAGGGAGGAAGAGAGGGAGATGGAGGAAGAGATAGAGTGTAGAGAGAGAGAGGGAGAGGGAGAGGGAGGGAGAGATAGAGAGATGGAGAGGGAGAGGGGGGGGAGAGGGAGAGGGGGGGGGATAGAGTGTAGAGAGAGAGGGGGGGGGGAGAGAGGAAGGGAGAGGCAGAGAGGGGGGGAGTGAGGGAGAGGGAGGGAGACCGGGAGAGAGGGAGAGAGGGAGAGGGAGAGAGAGAGTGAGGGATGGATGGAGGAGGGAGGGAGAGATAGGGAGAGGGCGATATGGAGAGGGATAGAGAGAGATAGGGCGAGAGGGAGAGAGAGAGAGAGGGAGGGAGAGAGGGAGATTGAGGGGGAGGAAGAGATACAGGGATGATGGAAAGTGTGTGAGAGAGAGAGAGAGAGAGAGAGAGAGAGAGAGAGAGAGAGAGAGGGTGAGTGCAAGAGAGAGGGAGAGAGAGAAAGGGGCGAGATGTCAAGTCGAGGGAGAGGAGGGATAGCGAGAGAGAGAGGGAGGGAGGGAGAGAGAGAGAGAGAGGGAGGGAGGGAGGGAGCGAGAGAGAGGGAGAGGGTGAGAGAGATAGAGAGAGAGAGAGATGGAGGGAGAGAGGGAGAGGGAGTGGGTGAGAGGGAGGGAAAGTGGGAAAGGGGGAGGGTGAGAGGGAGAGGGAGAGCAAGGGAGAGGGTCAAGGGTGAGAGAGAGAGAGAGAGAGAGAGAGATGGGGAGAGGGATAGGGATGGGGGAGGAGAGGGATGGGGAGGGGGAACGAGAGGGAGAGGGAGGGAAAGGGATAGGGACAGGAAGGGGAAGCGGGAGAGACTGACAGAGAGAGAGAGAGGAAGAATGTAGTTCTCTAAATGGTTGAAAAATACTTCGAGAGAGAGGGATTTCTAATTCTATTTAATTTCTTGCACTATATGCATTGATTTCGGTGTAGATGATGATTTCTAATTCTAGTTTATTTATTGCAATATATGTATTGATTTTTGGTATAGATGGTGATTTCTAATCCTATTTGATTCATTGAACTATATGCATTTATTTAGCGTAGATGCCAATTTCTAATCCTATTTTATTGTTTACATTAGATGCATTGATTTTGGTGTAGATGCTGATTTCTAATAGAAGTTAATTTATTGCACTAGATGCATTGATTTTAGTGTAGATGATGAATTCTAATCTTATTTCATTGGTTGCTCTAGATGCATTGATTTAATTATAGATATTTATCTCTAATCTTATTTGATTGCTTGCATTATATGCATTGATTTCGGTGTAGATGATGATTTTTGATTTGATGCAACTCAATGTATGATGGTACAATAACTTAAAGTGATTGGATTAACAACGTGAATTAATATAAAAATGTGACATTGTTTCCCTCAACTAGAACCAACCTAGTCTTGGACATTGGGTTCAACATTCCTACTGTGTTTCGTGACATGCACTAACCGCCTCTCATGGATCCTAACTTTGGAAATTTTAGTGGAGACTAAAGCCTATAGGTTTTGGTCTAATGGCAATATGATTCCATCAAGTGGTATTAGAGTGACAGGTCTCAAGTTCGAAACTCACCTGGTTCACATTAGAGTAATATGGATGTTTCAAATGAGTTGGGGTCTGAATTTGCCATAAATTTGGATGTTATGGAAATATTAATTCAATTTTGTTAATGATATTTATATTTTAAAATAAAAATTAATTAAATATATTTTTTATTAATTTTTCTAATTCAATATATAATATTTATGTTAGTTCATTATATATAATTTTTTAAAGCAATATATACTATTATACAACTTGAGGAGACTTAATGATGGAGAGCATTATTTGTTTCTAAGATGACATGACGTCAAATCGAGATGTATTCTTTCAATTTCATTTGATTATTGAAAATTTAAATACATTATATGCATGGATAAACATGAGTGGATTATGTTTGAGATGACTTAGTTTTTGATATATAATAGCAAAATAAAAATAGTAAAGTCATAGAGGCTCAGAAATCCTTTCGTAGATATTGATAGAAAGGGTGGTATATTAAGCAAGATATTTGAAGGGTTCATCATAGCCTTATGTTAACCATATAGGTCATTCTGAATCAAAAAACACACCACCTATGTTGGTGCTAGCCTGATACTGAGAGGTTTTACCTCTGAGATTGTCTACAACAATTTTTTTGTTGCACTAAGTTTGCTACATCTCCACATGGACGGAAAATAAGGGATTTTCTGGTTTCTTTTCCTTCTTTTTTTGATATATTAGATTTCCTTGAATGGGAAGCTTGGTACATTGATCAATCAAGTATCCATTATCCAAATTTTTCTCGCAAGTTGGAGGAAGGTAGAGGAGGCAACGAAGGAGGAAATAAAATTCCCAGAGCCCCTAATGCTGCCCTGAGAGTAGATTGAATATGGACTAGATGGATATTTATGCCCAAAATTTTACTTTCCACAACACACAAGTCCCCTTCCTTATCACTTTAATGAAAAAATATTAGAGGAAATTTCAACCTAAAAGTGGAATCCTAAGGAAAAATAATAAAAAAATGTTATAATAATAAAATAATAGTTATCAATTTTGAAGGGAAAAGAAGAAAAATAAAATTTTAATTGTATTTTTGGCTTATCGCGTTATACATTTAGTCAAATTTCAAGTGTACGCATTCATCGTATGCATACTTTTGAGAAGACCCACATTGATAAAAATGAAGATAGACTAAAAAATGTGTTATGTTTTTTTAATGTATCTTAATTTTTTATCAATGTGGGTCTTCTCAAAAGTGTGCATAATGGGTACTCGTTGGAGGTTGAATTTAATTTTACATCAAATGAGTGCCTGCATTTGAAATTTGAGTAAACCTTTAAGGAGATAAGTAAAAAATACGATTAAAAAAATAGTTATTCTTACTTTCCCTCCAAAATATTTACTTGTACCTATTTTTAAATTTAAATTATTTTTTTTGGTTTACATATTATGACATGGAAATTACGTGAAAAAATCAATTTTAGGCTAAATTTTCCTCTAATGAAGTTCCTAACTTCAAATGGACCATTGCCAAGTGTTCCTATTCCTGTGCACTTCCATAGTTGTGACCAATTATCAAATATGATGTATTAAATCTTCATCGAAATATTTTACCCCTTGGAAATGTCATGGAGGGGGAGGATGATGACATCTTCCTTTCTCTCCTCTCATAGGGTATCCTCATTCACAGACCATAATTATCAAAGAGGAAAAATATCTATCTTTAGTGCCAATCTCCTCAACCTTCAATGCTCTACAAATGAAACAAAGACAACCAACTACATAGCAGTACGTGGGAATGAATGTCTCTCTAAGGAATAATATCTAAATTGATGTCCCAAGTAGTCTATGTATTTCAAATCCTTATCTATCCACCACCTTCCCCTCTACATTGAAATCAATCTGCAACATTAATGGATGAGTATCACAACTAAACCTTATCAATTAATGCTTTATATTGCGTTCGCATGGGAGACATGATGGAAATCATAATTTGATAGGGAACCATAATCCAAGGTTTTTGCATGCAGTATTATATAAGCTTTCAAAACAAATTCTTCATGGTGATAGAAGTTCTAATTGGTTGTATTATTATTATTATCTGTGAGGAATTAAGAGCATATGTAAATTATTCTCTAAGTTACATTATAAGAAATTTGGAAGAAACATAATCCATGTACATTAGACATTAACCTACAAAGCTGACTCCCACATAAAGGAATAGGAGAAAAGGGGATATTAGAATTTTGAAGAGGCTTGATCTGAGCTCGAAAATAACCTTAGTGCAATATAAAGCATCTAATATATTGAAATTTAAAATTCAATTTTTGAAGATGCAAGAGTTCATAATCATGATTAAAGATAATTGGAAACCTACGATTACTATTTAAGAGAATTTTCATTTATCTAATTTTAAAAGGAAATATGAAATGACAAAGAAAACATAGGTACCTAATGGGAAGGAGATAAAAATAAAAAAATAGGATATGTTATTCAAAGAAGTGGAATGGCAGAATCCTTGAAAAAAAAATTACAATAGTAATGGGTATCACAGTTTGAATGAGGATAAAAAATTGAGTGTAAAGCTTGCAGAATAAAATAGATAAGAACATAATATTGGTGAAATAATAATGAATGCTTAAGACTAGGGCCATATGAATAAAAGAAAGGTCATGAAAATACCAAGTTTTACTTAGAAATGTAATAATAGGAATAGGATCAACTCATTTTGGAAATTAACAAGAGAAACTGCAAAACTCCTTAATAAACTGAGTTGCATAATACTATGACACAAGAAGTCATTGAGAAAGTTAAATGCATTATCCTCCTATGAGAGTCAACACTACACCATCAACTAAGAAAGCGAACTCTGTAATACCTTGTCACTGAAAATTGCACAGTATTTCCTACCAGTTGATTGCACAGTATTCCAAAACAAGCCAATTATGCATCCCTAGAAAATAGTGAGTGCTCATTCCTCTTTGACCATGTGGCACAAGTTTCTATTTCCGATCTATGGACAAGTTTCTCTTTCTCCTTGATTTTATTCATGCACATCATAAACCATAACCCTAATTCCATGGGGTTAAATATATATAATAGAGGTTTGTAGAGCTCATTTTCACATTTTACATTGGAGCAATAGCCATATCCATGAGTTCGAGGAGCTTCAAATTTGGTTTGCAACACTTTTCCAAGTAAGTTTCTAAAGTGTCACTTTTTTCTACATTTTCCATCGCTTTTGTTTCCTTTGTGTGTGAAAGTGCCACTTTTCCTATTTCTTCTTGTATTTATTAGATTTTATGCTATTATTACCTTTTACAAGTGTTGTTTCAGTCTATTGAGTTATTTTTACTAGTGTCACATCCCTTCCCAGTCTTTTCTCCTAACAACAGTTACGACTGATAGGTATTTTTATGCATGCATTTTATTTCCTTCATTTGTTCTTATCTGGTCAACACTAGTGATTGGTATAACTCATTGAAAATAAAATCTACACTTATCTCTTCCTCATTCCCAAATCTAAATCTTTGCTCTCTCTTGGTATGAACTACAACATCCTTAAGGTTTGCTGCCTCCTCCCATTATGCATTGTGTGATCCAAATTTACATAGGAAAAAAATGAACTACACATTCAAAATATAAACACAATGATACAAAAAAAATGAAATTTAATTCATTAATGATAAATAATGGGTAATTTTTACAGGCATAATAGAAATAACCTAGCTCGGGTGAGGGTAGCTTATCTCTCAAAAGAGATGTGATGGCTACATACCTATAAATTTTTTTACAATGAGGCTCGAAGGAATTTTTACTATTATTAAATAAGGTATAACACTAAACATCTAAAAACCTAACCCTAGAAGATGAAGCAAAAAAATTTCGTGGGCCCCTTTAGTTCATATATCAACCTCTTGGGGTCATAAGTTTTGCATACAATCTTTGTCTAATGTTTATAATACCTTGTTAGAAATATATATCCAATGAATACAAAATTTGGATAAAAACCCATGCTATTGGCTATAATATTTCCCATTTAACAGAAAAAACGTCTTTTAGGGCCTCAAAATGGCTCTGGAAGTTGAGGACTCAACAAAATGCCAAAAATAGTAAATTGTGTTACAATTAAGGGAATAGAAAAAAAATGGGGGTCTAATTGGAGTAGAAGGGTGACCACCAATATACACCTGGATAATTGCTCCTACATTAAAAGGTAATGGTCCCCAATTCATTGAGTGCCTCCATGAGATGGGGAAACATTTTTTGAATTTTGTCCCTAGTGAACCAATTTCCCTGGTGCATGAGCTAAAAAAATTTAAAAACTCGATATAGTTGGAGGTGAGTTTTCTTGATCTAAGTTTCCATGATCTGATCAATTTTTTTTTATTTTTAATGCATTCTAGGTTGAGCTATGGTGGTGTCAACTACTCAACGATTTCTTATGTGTCTAACAATGGTGGAAATTAGGGCCAAAGGTGGTCCACATTTAATATGAGGTGAAAGCCACGGAATCGAGGAATACTGAGATCGAAAGTGTTTTCTCTTGCAATCTTGGGGATAGTGTAAGTCTTGTATCAAAGTGACCAAGGCTTTTGATGGGTTCCAAAAAGGTATTATATTTTCAGATTTAATGAAACTTTATCACCCACCTGAAACTTATGTGGCACCCAATGGTTATCATGCCATTTATTATACTTAGCATTGGATTTATCAAAGATGTCATTAACCTGCTATAAGTTGTGTTGAATGTGCTCAATAAATATGGCGACTTTATCAGCTTCAGATTGAACATGGTCAGAGTCTTCCTCTGTAGTTGCAAAAACAAATGCAACATCAAGGGGACATAATGGTTGAAATCCTAAGCCCACTTCAAATGGACTATGGTTAGTCAAGCTATGGAGAGATTTGTTACAGTTATGTTGCATAGAGGCAATACTCTCATCCCATTTTCATGGATGCTTGGAGTTGTACATGTGTAGTATGTGCATAGTCATCCTTTTTATGACCTTTGTATTGCCATGAGTGTGGGGCTGGAATGTAGTTGACTTGGTGAGCTTGGTGTCCAATAATGACCAAATGTTCATCCAAATTTTTATTAGGATATTAATATCTTAATACGATATAATGGCCTATAGGATCCCAAAATGCACCCACAATCGTACAAATATGTCTTTGGCAGTGGCTTCTGCTGTAATACTCTTATTGTGGGTAGCTAATATGGGCATCTTAGAAAATTTGTCAACTACAAAAAATATATATTCATTTCCATGCCTGGTAGAAGGATCGCTAGAAATATAGTCCATGGAGATGAATTCCAATGGCTGACTAGGAGTATGAAGAGGGGTATATAGGCATTTCTTCTTAAATTTTGGTTTGGCCATGGCATAACCAGTGCAAGAGATGATGTATTTTGCAACATCCTCTCAAATATTTGGTTAATAAAAATACTTATATAGAATGACCACATTTTAATCTGCACCAAATTGTCCCATGACCCTACTTTAGTGTTCCTCCCAAATTAGCTTGGCACACTCGTTTGAAGGAACAAAATGTGGCCTAGGTAGTATAATAATGCATCTTGGAGGTGGAAGAGAACTTACTTGCCATCCAGTTACATCTAGTACGTGGTAGACAACTCAAGTTAATTTTTATATATTTGTGGCCATCCAAAGTTCTTGTTTCCATAAGAGTTGATAAAAATGATCAATGTTGCAACAAGGGTATGACTTAGGAAATTAGAAACTTGATTGATGCTACCAAGGTGATTAAGTCAAATGTGATAAGAAATAATTATCAAATAATGACTTATTTAATTTTTCTCATGGGGTTTTTAGATTTTAATGAGAAACTGGTGCCCAATATGGGTTGGATTACTACTAGATATACCTATTTCCTCTATAGAAAGGGTTCCATATTGCATCAAAAAAAAAAAAAAAAATTGTAACATATAATCAATCGGTAGCGTTTGAATCTAATAAAAAACCCCAAATCTGTATGTGCCCTTTTTATTTTAACAAAAGCTAAATTCTCAACAACACATTTAATTGCTAAAACTGAATGTGTTCTTGATGCCATTTGTAGATGCTTCATTCAAACTAGAATGCTCCTTTCATACGACATATTAGACTTTCATCACTGGAAAAACATTCTTTATGCCTTTATCAAAGACTTGTGCTCTCTGGAACCTTTTCCATTGATCTTATCACAGAAATGGATCTCTCTTGGAATTGATGTGATCAATCAGGAGGTTGATGGAGCATGTTTCAATGTACAATGGAAAAACACAATGTTCATGCAGAGTGATTCGCCACAGATCCAGAGGAAGTCTAGAAAAATCAAGATTTGGTCATAACCCTATGTTTTCAGTTGAGGCTACACATTCCCTGTGAATGTGCTTCACATACACTAGAGATGCTACGTAAACACCTTTGAGGTGCTACGCATACAATTGTGGTGTTATGCTTTACTTCACACTCTACGGTTTCACCTATACGCTAACTCTCACCTTAGAAACTGACAAAGTGATCGATCTCAAGATCTGGGCTGGAACTTTGACCCTTGACAAAAATTTTTGACTATAATTGAGAACAAAATCTACATTCAAATCTGACTTAAGAACTTTATTTGAACCTTGTCTAATAAATAGATAAACCAAAGCTTGATCCTGAAGCAATAACCTTAACTGGTTCAAATCATCATTTTCTTTCCTCCTGAAAGGGATTTGATTCTCTGCAACTTAGAAAAAAAATCACCATATATTCCTTTGTGTACAAGAGTAAGCCAATCTAACTTGATCACTCTATAGCTTCTTTCACTTCCCAAAGTATTAACACAATGATTCACAGTATCAAATCCAAACTCGACCCAAATTCATAATAGAAAATTGTACTAGTCCTGTCACTACTGTGTATACTCTATTATAACAAGAACCAAACAAAATTGATCTATTCATCACATTAATGGATCATACACCCAATCACACCAGACTAATTTCAATCAGGAAATTCAATAAAACTAGTGTTATTTTACACCACAAAGGGGATCAATACAATTAGCAATAATTTCACACTTCCCTCTCCTTTTGGTCTCATGGACATTCTCTTACTCACATTTCTCACTCTCTTCCACTCAATATCTACTCCCTATAAAATCCAACCATGAATGCCTTCAAGGAATATCATATTTATAATCAAAGTATTATGAACTAATTTTAGATCATATCCTATAAAATCTCCTTACAAAACTCCTAAAATCCCTCATTTAATCTCCAAGAGATATTTCATCTGCATAAAATATGCATGGAAATTATAACACCTTAGACCTATAATGTTCTCAAACATTCAATAATAATCTCAAATTAATCATCATTTTAATAATTAAAACATTAGGGAATCTCTCCCTTCAGAAAATAAAAATTCCCCTTAGATTTCTTCAAAAAATCAATTTATGGAGTAGGATGCTCCTACGTCAGACTCCCAAGGAACAAAATATTCCATGATCTCCTAGTCATGAATTTTAGTTTTTGAATTCATCCCGGTTTCCAAACATTATGTTGTTTCTCACCAAATGATTTGTCATCTTCTTGCTGCCTTATAGATGTAGGCATTCATCTTGGATCTCAATTCTTAAATTTCCTTTGTGCAGTCATTTTTCTCTTACTTGAATTAACAATCACCTTCTTGTCGTTTCTTGTGTTCCCTATTATCCACTTGAAAGATTTTATTTCCAATGTTGTATTCTTTATCTCTACCTACTATTGATTTCTGCCTCTTCGGACTGAATAATTTACTCCTTCAGAATATATCTGACACTCAACAAATTTCGTTCTCAAGGTTTGAAAATATTTAAAACCTTGCTCAATGCACCTTTTATCAATTGTTTTATCTTGTGCTTCCACTATCACCATCATGGGTTGCTTCTAAGAGGTTATTTTCTAATCATGATGAATATCAGTACATTATTCATTGATAGAAGTTATAATATACCATTCCTCTACTTTTCCCATTGTCCACACATCCAATTCTTTATCTGGAAGTCCTTCATCTTCAAACTTGCTTAACTACTTGCTTGGTATGAAAACAAAAGAACAATCTCCTATATGTTTATTTTCAATTGTGAAAATTTTCTCTTAAATTTCTTCATCTTGCCAATTGATCTTTGCATTCACATCATATTTATCTGCATTGTCAGATTCTACACCATCAAATCTTTGGTCTTCACCTCATTTTGGACTTGTGAAAAAAATTTGTTCAAATTTTGCCATGTCTCTTTCTCTATAGTCCTCTTTGGCTTCAATAGTGCCCTGCATAAGAGTTGTTAAAATTATTTTTTCTTTATCCAAATTTCCATCCTATTGGGAACACTGCTCTTCATGCAAACCATCCACTAAATTTTTCTCTAGACCCTGAAAAAAATTAAAAATGAAATATTTCATGATCATCATGGTCATCTGGAAATGATCATACAAAATTACATCTTCAAAATTATGATATTCCTACTGGAACCAATTCAGAAAATTAAAATATGAATTATATTCAAGCCTATCCCTTTGTCTCTGTCAATCTTCCAAACATTTCTTCCATTCTCAAACCTATATTTACAATTATTGTCATCCTAAAGTATTCCTTTCCATTTAGCCATCAATGTTCCAACCTTGTACTATGAGATAATTTCAAGATTTTTCTCCCACTTTCCTTCATAAAGTTCCAAATAATATGAATTTTTTAACCATTCTCCTTTTAGCTGCTCCAAAGAACGTTAATTTATTCCATCTTCTGTACCTACACATTCAAATATTTTGTAGAAATTACATTCTTTCTGACATTTCCTGGGCTCATGCTCAATTTCCAACATACATTTCTCTTCTTTTTGGCTACAATTTTTTGTTACATGAGCTTCTTCTTGTACTTGTTATCCATCTTCTATAGCTCTCTGATCACAATCAGCAATATTATTTCTATCCTAATTAATTCCTGGTTCTGCATAAACCTCTTCATGACCTTTGTAAGCATAGCCATATTCTGTCCTTCCATGAGAACTTTCTACAAATTCTTCTCCATGATTGTCTTCATAAGTTAGTCATCTTCTTTTCCTGACTGCATGAGATAATAATATCTCTTCTTCCTTGGATCCTTGAAAGCTTCCTATTCTTTGAATCTTTACAGTTTCTTGACCATTGACAGAATTGTCTTGAGCTGCACTCTCCTTACTAGCTCTTCCTTTTCCATAATTGCACATCTGTAAGATATACATTGTCTCCTCCTTTTCCAGTTTCCAATAACTCTCCGTAATACAAGAAATTTCTTCAGAAATATGTAGATAAAAACTCAATAAAAAATGTACAACCAACAAATTATACCTCCCATATTACTCCTCTTTTCACAAAATTGTGAAATTTTCATATGATTTCTTTCATAACCTTTTTCAAGGTTGTCTTCATGACACAAGGCTGAACTTCCTTACTCTAAAACACTCAATTGAAACTTTCCAACTCCATAATTAGCTACCCCTTGTTGTCCTCTATGAGCATAGTCCTTCTTTTCATTGACCATTGCTCCTTCCTTCGTTTTTGGCATTTTTTAAGCTCCATTTGGTTGATACTTAGTACCTAAAACTTCATACTCATACAAAAAATTAGGTTGAAATACATTACAATTTCCTTCTTCACTTTATGTCATCGAAATCTCCTTTCTTTGTTACTCCAAGCACTCCATGATCCCATCACTCTCATCATCATACTTTCCTAGGATTGATCCTTCTTCAGGTTCACAAAAGTGAACTTCTTCTCTATGTTTACTTCTACTATTTTTATTTTCCTCCTTCATCCAAATATTCATCTTTTGCATCAACTTCTTGGAAAATAACCCCATAACAGAGCACTTGACACCTTTCCTTACACTCACTCCATATTTTAGATCCTCTCTAATCTCTTTTTGTAGCAGTTGTTCAAAATGATTGATTTGTGCCCTTAATTCCACCATATCACTATCAACGTTTCCATCATATACTCTCCTTCCACCATATTTTCTCGCATATCCTTTCCTCTTTATATAGCTTTCTTCTAAGCCTTTCCTTTGACTCTCTAGAGTCATTTTCACCTTTCGTCTTGTGAACTTTCCATGTCAACTTTGGAGCTATGCTAAATTTTTTATATTGTAGCTAGTCTCAATTACTGCTACACAGTCCACTATCAAGATTCCCTCTTATGCTTGATCTCATGGGATCAATAGATTCTCTTTCCTCTAGAACCCTTTTGATCATTCCCATGCTCTTATTTGGCTTCTGCACTTCTTC
Source organism: Pinus albicaulis (assembly GCA_034641835.2). Lineage (NCBI taxonomy): Eukaryota > Viridiplantae > Streptophyta > Pinopsida > Pinales > Pinaceae > Pinus > Pinus albicaulis. The sequence continues at coordinate 1,148,906,559 of CM076570.1, forward strand.
TCCCTTTCTTCTTCTTCTTTGTATGGCTGCCACAATTCCCTTGTCTGCTGCTACCTGCATATACACATCAGTATTCATCAAAATTAAACACTCAACAAGACATTCTTTCAATGATCTTGTCTTTTTATCACTCTTCCCTTAGATGAAATGATCTCAAATTTTACTTTTCCTTAGTCTTCAGGTACCTTCTACTAACTCTCCTCTGCAATTCACTATAGTCTTTTGCAATTCCACTGCTGGAAATTCACCTCTGCACACAAAATTCAATATCGATACGTAAGTTTCACTTATACTGCCTCAAATAGAATTACAAGCTCTGTACCCAATTCAAATCTCTCCCTCTTGAAACCAGCTCCAAAAAGAGAAGAAAAGAGATAGAAATGCCATAGAAATGAGCCATTTCGAGGGGAAAACCTCCAATACATTACATGAATGAAAAATTCTTGGATGATACAAATGACCAAAACCTCCTTCTATATATAGGAGTCCATGGGGCCACAATATAATCCTGGTGGGGCCACAATGTAATCCTAGCCGACCTAATAATAATACTATAAGGACACAATAATAACAATATGGGGGTTACAGGGGTACAAAAATAACAATAAGGGGGGCTACACTAACATAATAAGGGAATACACCATTAATATGGGACATAACGTGCCCCTCTCCTTCAAACAAGTGTTGTCCTCAATTCTTGATTATTTCTTGATGCTTATGTATAAAATTTTCATCCTCCCATGTGGAATATTCTATAGGAAAGTTCTTCCATTTGATGAGATACACTAAAATTGATCGTACTTGTCGAGTTATTTTTTTTGTGACTGCTTCAAAAATTCTTTCAATGTGATTTTCATCTTCCTATTGTTTCATTAGATTTTGCACCAACGTTAGGTTATCGTTTGAGAGTTGGAGAACTTGTTGTTGATGCTTGATGTGATATTCCACTAATTTAGCATCCATATTAGCTATTATTTAATCCTTAAAACCAGCCAACTTAGCCTTCATTTCTACCTTTAAACCATCTATGTCATCTTCAGTTGCTCTTCTTAAGATCGAAATTTGTTGCAGCACTTGGTACCGTAATTTTGATATCTCATACTACAATTCTTCCTCTTCATGTGTCATAGTAGAGCCTTCTAAATTCTTAATGGGTGTTGAATTATTTTTATGGGCCATTTTAGAATCCAATACTAATAGCTATTCTACAATATGCCCTTGGAATCAATTCAACTTGATTCTTGAAAAAAGACTTATGCAATTCAGAAACAAATTACACACCTTTTACTTCCTTTTGAGGAGCTTGATATTGATCCTCAATATTTGAAATTCAGCCCTGTCGTAGCCCTCTGAAGCTTATTTAAAATTCCACATGTCTGCTCTGATTTGGATTCTTCAAGGAAAAGTTATGTCCAATCTTCTACAATGACCCAATTTTGGACTGGTTCAGTAGAGCGAACTTGCAGGACTTGCCACGTGTCACTGTTTAATCATTTGGCTCCAAAATTGATATAACAAAATTTACAGTCCGAGTACTTGTGAACACTTTTTACATCATTCCAATCCGATGCTCAGAGAGAGAGCTATGAAGATTTTCCCATGATCATCTCTTTGAGATGAAATTCAGAAGTCTCAAAAAGCCCTAACTTCCACAGCTCATATCTTCGAAAATATTGCGAACCAATATCTAAATTTTTGCGATGATGTACCTTAGGATTTTGGGATCGCACTCTAAAAATTTCAGCTTCTGACCCTTCATAGAAGAAAAATTATTATGAAAATACCACGATGACCTATTTAGATTAAATTCAGGAGCCTGCAAAATGACCTAACTTGCACAGATCATATCTCCAAAAATATTGCAAACCAAGCTCTGAAATGTTGCGATGATGTTCCTTAGGATTTTGGCTTCGCACTCTAAAAATTTTGGATTCTGAACCTTCGTAAAAAAAAATTATATCGAAAATGCCACGATGACCTGTTTGGAGCAACGAAACCCTAGAATCTCAAAGCTCTAATCCCAAATGTTGTGAAACCAGCTCCAAAAATAGAATAAAAGAGATATCAATGCCTTATAAATCATCCACTTCAAGGGGGCAACCTCCAATACATTACATGAATGAAAAATTCTTGGATGATACAAATGACCAAAACCTCCTTCTAGATATAGGGGTCCACGGGGCCTCAATATAATCCTAGTGGGGCCACAATGTAGTCCTAGCCGACCTAACAATAATAACGTAAGGGAACAATAATAACAATATGGGGGTTACAGGGGTACAACAATAAAAATAAGGGGGGCTACACTAACATAATAAGGGAATACAGTATTAATATAGGGACTTAACATATTTCCACTATCATGGTCTTATTTAAACCTGCAACATATAAAAATACTTGTTCCTCAATTTCAAAATGAGTTGAACTGATCCTCCTTGATCATATTTTAGAGAAAATCCTTCTCTGATACCAAATGATGCCCAATATGGGCCCGATTACCTCTAGATATACATGTTTTCTCTATATAAAGGGTTCCATATTGGATCTAAAAAAAATCAAATCTGCAACATATAATCAATCGAGAGGGTTTGAATCTAATAAAAAACCCCATATCTGTATGGGCCATTTTTATTTTAATAAAAAATAGATCCCCAGAAACACATTTCATTGCTGAAACTAAAGATGTTCGTAATTCCATTTGCAAATGATTCATTCAAACTAGAGATTGGCCTTCCATTTCTAGAAACAACTGAACGATCCATTCAAACAATAGATTATACTTTCATAACCAAAAAAAACATTCTTCAGTGCACTCTGGAACCTTTTCCATCGATCTTATCATAGAATTAGAGCTCTCTTGGAATTCGTGTGATCGATCTAGAGGTTGATGGAGCATGTTTCAATGTACCATGGAAAAACACAGTGTTCATGTATATTTATTCTGCAAAGATCCAAAGGAAGTATAGAAAAATCAAGATTTGACCATAACCCTGCATTTTCAGTTGAGTCTACACATTCACTGCGCATGTGTTGGACAACACACTAGAGATGCTATGCAAACACCTTAGAGTCACTACACATACAATTTTTGCATTATGCTTTCCTTCACATGCTACAGTTTCACCTGTATGCTAACGCTCACCTCAACAACTGACATAATGGTTGATCTCTAGATCAGGGCTAGAACTTTGACCCTTGAAATTTTTTTTTGACTATAATTGACATCAAAATCTACGTTCAAATCTGACTTAAGAACTTTAGATTAACCTCATCTAGTAAATAGATAAGCCAAAGCTTGATCCCGAAGCTAGAACCTTGACTAGTTCAAATCATCATTGTGTTTCCTCAAAGGGATTTGATGCTCCACAACTCAGAACAAAAATCAACACATATTCCTTTGTGTACAAGAGTCAGCCAATATGACTTGATCACTGTAAAGCTTCTTTCACTTCCCAAAGTATTAACACAAAGATTCATAGTATCTAATGTAAACTCGAATCCAATTCATAATATAAAAGAGTACTAGTCTTGTCACTAATGTGTATACTCTATTATAACAATAACAAAACAAACTTGATCTATTCATCACATTAATGGATCATACACCTAATCACGCCAAACTAATTTCAATCAGGAAATTCAATAAAACTCTGATTATTTTACACCACAAAGGGAGGATCAATAAAATTAGCAATAATGTCACACTTACCTCTCCTTTTGGTCTCATGGACCTCCTTTTACTCACACTTCTCACTATCTACTTCCTATCCAATCCAACCACGAATTCCTTCAAGGCATATCATATTTACAATGAAAGGACTTTGAACTAATTTTAGTTCATATCCTATAAAATATCCTTACTAAAATCCTACAATCCCTCACTCAATCTTCGAGAGATATTTCAGCTCCATCAAATATGCATGGAACTTATAACACCTAAGACCTCAGATTTTCTCACACATTTGAGAATAATCACAAATTAATCATAGTTTTAATAATTAAAACATTAGGGAATCTCTCCCTTCATAAAATAAACATTCCCCTTAGGTTTCTTTAAAAAATGAATCTATGGAGTAGGATGCTCCTACATCAGAAATACCTTAGGAAAATGGTTCACTAAATTATTTCTTATGTTGAAATTGAGTTTTCCATGGTAAAAGTTATCCTGCATGGTGTATTTCGATCCACCTAGTAAGAAATGGCTAGGAAAACATTTTTTGGGTGATAACACTTCAAATCAACAAACAACTTTTGTTGAGATGGATTAAAAAAAGAAATATTTCACTCTACCCTTAGAAACTTCACTCAAAGGCCAAGTGATATGAGATAATCACAACAAAAACCTCTGATAAATGTTGTCAAGGTCCAAAAAGCTATGAAGGTCTATTAGAGTGACCAGGGTTGGCCAATCTCAAATGACTTGGATCTTAGCCAAATCCATATGCATGCCTTTTTCATCAATGATGTAACCTGGATATTGCATCTCGCTCATGCCAAAGGTGCATTTCTCTCTGCATAGTTTGTGCTATCATAGTGTTTGAAGGACCTACCAAATGTGTTGGAAGTTCTCTTCCCAGTTCTTGTTGAAGATGAGGATGTGAACTAGTTATACAACCATGAACGAGTTAGTAAAGGGCCACAACATGTCATCCATCAACCTCATAAATTTTGTATGGGAACTTTTCAACCTGAAAAGCATGACCAATCTCTCAAAAATACCCTCCTTAGATTTGAAGGAGATCTTCCACCCATCTGTGGATTCTATTAGAACTTGGTGATATCCAGACTTCAAATCAATATTATTGAAGTACATGCCCCCCTTGAGCTGGTCAAGAAGGTAATCAATCCATGGGATTGGGTACTTGTTCCTAAAACTAAATTTATTTAGTGCTTGATAGTTAATGCAGAGTCTCTAGGTCCCATCCATATTATGTACAAGTAAAACCAGGCTCCCACAAGGTCAGGAACTTAGTCGGATTTTCCCTTTTTGCAGCAACTCCTAGACTTTTTGCTTTATTTCGTAATTTTCTAAAATGGGGTAGTGATTTATTATCCCATTGGTTAGAAATTCTATGGGGGTTATATTGATGGAATGCTTCACCTGATATTGGATATGTACCCATATGGGTGAGCAGATGATGTACCACTATTCTTCCATGATATTCTCCACCTACTTCTGCTATGTGAGGTATCTCTCTGGGGGATCTTCCCCTTATTTCAAGAGTCACTAAGAAAGAAAAAAAAATTACTAGTCTAGGAGATGATCTTGTTTAATTGCTTAGTAGAGCTCAAAGAAATGGTGATAGGTGGGGCTAACTTTGGTATCCTTTATAGCTTATTTCCTAAAGTGATAATAATAGTGTGAGACCTAGACTCATATACAACATGAAGCTTCCCAAAGTATGGTTTGAATAATATTACATCACAAATATCGAGATGAGAATTACAATGTTACAGAATATTAACATTATATTTTGATCCATATCTCTTGATAACCTCAATATATTTGGTGTAGCATTGGAAAATCATTACAAAGTCACATAAACATTAGTTTTTGATTCATATCTGTTGATAACTTCAATCAAATTGGTGTAGTATTGGAAAAAAATTACACAGTGAGATATGCATGACTTATTTATTTGTTAAATTGACAAAAGAAATCCATATTATTGGATTTTTAATATAGGAAATATAAGTATATTAACATATAATATCAATATTAGTGATGAGGATTAAATCTCACAGAATTTTTTCTCATTGCTGCTTTGAATAGATTCTTTGCATGGAAGATAATGTATTTTCCTTCAAATTATACACACAAATCCTTCAATGAATTTCCAAGTTATATATATATATATATATATATATATATATATATATAATATTACAAAAAATTGACAAAAGAAATCCATATTATTGGATTTTTAATATAGGAAATATAATTATATTAACATATAATATCAATATTAGTAATGAGGATTAAATCTCATAGAATTTTTTCTTATTGCTGCTTTGAATAGATTCTTTGCATGGAAGATAATGTATTTTCCTTCAAATTATACACACAAATCCTTCAATGAATTTCCAAGTTATATATATATATATTATAAAATTTCACATCTATATTAAATATTTTTTTTTTATGAATTAATAAAACTAATTTAAATATTTTTTGTTTCTCTAACAAATATTATATTGTTTTTCACATTTAATTTTGATGATTTTTATACCCTTATTTTCATATTATTTTTATTTATTGTTAAATTATATATATATATATATCTTCTCTTAAGATTAAAAAAACTTCAGAAGAATGATCTAGATTATCCACAGTGTTATAAGAAATCTATGGACGTTTCAAATCGCAACATGGATCCATCTTCAAGACTATTTTTGAATGAATCAAATAAATTAGAGTTTTATGTAGTGTTAAATTTTTTTTAGTTTTTTTTATTGACTATCATGTTTATTTTATTAAAAAAAAATTGAATAATATCCTAAAAAAATAGATATGAAATCTTGTAGTACATTGTATTTGTAGCTAATGATGTGAATACCTAGATTTCAATGTACTATTTAATTATACGATATTTTTTTGATTATATTTTTTTTTATCTTGGATACAGATTTCATAATTTAAATTTAACCATCCTATAACCATCCTAACCCTTTGTCTATCAAGTGCTTAGAGGGATCAAATATCTCGAGGTGCAAACATCTTTTTCGATTTCAAATCTTGAGGAAAGCTTTTCTTCTTGAGAGATTTGATCGCTCGCGACACTTGATTGATCTGGGGTTAATTTGGATCTAGGCTGGCTTCTCTCTCTCTTTCTCTACTCTCCCTATCACTCTCCTCTCTCTGACAATATATATCCATCTCTCCCTTATCACTCCCCCTCTCTCTATACTTTTATCCCTCCATGTATTTCTTCTTCCCTCCCTTTCTCTCCCCTTCCAAATCCATATTTATCTCTCTATTGACTCATCTCTCTCTTTTTTATTCTCTATTTCTTTTTTTCCCACATCCCTCTATCTCTCACCCCCATCACTCTCTCCCGATCCATCCCTTGTAACCCCCTCTCTTTCTACACTTTTATCTCTCTCTATATGTTTTCTTTCCTCCCTCTCTCTCCCTCTCTCTCCCACCTCATTTTCACTCTCCCCCTCCCCCCCCTCTCTCTTAAATTTGATTCCACCATATTGTGTTTAAGAAACTATCTAAATTAAAAAAAAAAAAAAAAACCATTTGGTTGTAAAATATTAAGCATATGTTTTGGGAAACCATGTCAAAGAAACTACAATAATGAAAAACTTAAAACAACCATGCACTATCTTTCCTATATTATTGTTAGTCAATTTGTTTGTTCTCATCACTTGGATGCTTAGTTAAAATGAATTTATGTTGCTTCTTAGTAATATTATTTATATAAAAGTATTCTCATTTTTAATTTTATTGAAACTTTGATTTAATTTCTATGGGAATATACAACAAAGAGTTTATATATATCTCAAAAGTAATGATAACATTTTTCCTTTTAGAATTAATTATGAAAATGTTATTAAATTAAATTAAAATAAATTATTCTAAAATATCTTGATTGTGAAATAAGTTATGGTTATTGGCCATGTGGTATTGATAAACCATGGTATAGACCCATGATATTATAAAAAATCCTATTTACATGCTGATAATATTGACCATAAATTGGGGCTGAATTTCCATGATATAGAATCATGTCATATCATTAAAAAATATTTCCATTGTGAGAGAAGTGACATTGTATTGACCCATGGCATGCTAACAAAACTTATTGACAAGTTAATAATAAATTTTAAATATAAGAAATTGATTTTAACTTTAAATTTTTATTATTAATTGAGCCAACATTTAAATGTTTATAGGTTTTATATTACTTTTAACTTTATTTATTACTTTTTTTTAATAATTTAGTGGACATGTAAATGTTAAACATTTATTCTTGACATTTGTACCCATTATAAGGGGGTAGAGCGCTTGTCAAGCAATCATTGATAAATAATAAGTGGAAAATATTTAATAGTAATCAAGACAAGGGTTTAAGATTTAATGTATTTTTTCTTTCAAATTTAATTAAAAAATTATGGTCGGATAATTAAATTAATATGAAAAAAAATATATAAAATATCTTTGACCATATAATCTGTTATGGTTTTGGGTTAAGTGGTAATCATAACCCTTGGTATTGTAACAAAGTGGAAGCTTATTTATAGGTTAAGAGTCTCCATGATAAAGTGGAAGTAACTTCAGCGTTAAGAATGTTGTTAGGGTTGAGAATTTCAATCACCCTAAATTTAGGAACGTTGTTGAGATTGAGAAAAGGTTTATGCTTGATATAGTTATTGATATAGTTTTATAAATACTTATTTATTGTTACAGTCATTTAGTAGGTTTTATGGTTTTTAGGTTTCTTCATTTGATAATTTATAATTTTAAATTTTAAATAATATGTCTTATGTCAACCAAGTTTTAGTTATATTTGGTTTTTTTTGTATTATTTTTATTTATACATATATTTATTTTATTTCTTTTATTTAGTCTTTATTTATTATTTTTTTATATTTTATTATTTTTATGATGATGTTTGATTTTTTTTTCTTGTTTTTTTTTAATTTTTATGGTTGATGGTGCTTTTGATTTTCAATGTCTAATTTTATGAATTTTATTTTACAAAATGTGTAATATTTATTTTAATATTTCTTTAACATCTATTTTTCCATTTATTATAGGTACTCAATGTCTATTCTATAATTTCTTATGTGATTTAGCATAAGCTTTATTATACTATGATATGGATCACAAAAGCTTACACTCTCAAATGTTGTTACATGTTTTTTTAGATGTGGATATGTTTATGTTATTTTTTTTTAATTGATGGTAATAATAATTGAAAATAAAGATAAATTTTAGCTAATTTTAATAACTTTTTTGAAATTTAGCAAAGATAAATGTTTTGATGAGTATAATGGATGTATCATTATTTACATTTACCAACCATTTAATATATATGACTGCACCATATTAGTAATTATTAATATTATAACTTGTATTATAGAATTTTCCTTGCCTATTGCATCATTAAAATTAATGGTTTTTCAAATTAATTTTCAAGCCCCCCTCACCATGAAAGTCTTCAAATCCTCTTCCCTTTTTAACATATTTCCTTTACTATTTTGAATTTGTTGAAAAATTCTTCAAATCCTCTTCTCTTTTTAACATCTTTTCTTTAATATTTTGAATTTGGTGGAACTTTGTTCTTTTCTTACTAGAATCCACACCCTCGTTATGAAATTTGACAATTTATTCACGCTTTAAATATTTGAAAATAAAATTTACCCATATAAAAGTTAACAAATTATTATTATGAGAGAATTATTATAAAATTAATACATCACATAAAGCTATATTAAAAAAAAGAGGTTAAATTTCTATAATTAAAGATATATCACATTTTTTAAAAATAATTTATTTAAACAAAAATTTCGAAATTAGTGTAGTTAAAGATATGTCACACTTTTTTTTTTAACATAATATGTATATGTATATGTATATGTATATGTATATGTATATGTATATGTATATGTATATGTATATATGTATATATATATATATATATATAATTGTTAGTTAATTTGTTTGTTTTCATCACTTGGATGCTTAGTTAAGATGAATTTATGTTGCTTCTTAGTAATATTATTTATATTATATATATTTCACATTTTTATATATAAAAGCATTCTCATTTTTTATTTTATTGAAAATTTGATTTAATTTCTAAGGAATATACAATAGAGGGTTTATATATACCTCAAAGGTAATGATAACATTTTTCCTTTTAGAATTAATTAAGAAAATGTTATAAAATTAAATTAAAATAAAATATTTTAAAATATCTTGATTGTGAAATAAGTTATGGTTATTGGCCATGTGGTATTGATAAACCATGGTATTGACCCATGATATTATAACAAATCCTATTTACATGCTAATAAAATCGACCATAAATTGGGGCTGAATTTCCATGATTAAGAATCATGTCATATTGCTATAAAATATTTCCATTGTGAAAGAAGTGACATTGTATTGGCCCATGGCATGGTAACAAAACCTATTCACAAGTTAATAACATATTTTACATATAACAAATTGAATTTAACTTTAACTTTTTATTATTTATTGAGCCAACATTTAAATGTTTAGAGGTTTTATATTACTTTTAACATTTTATTTATTACTTTTTTAATAATTTAGTGGACATATAAATGTTAAATGTTAAATATTTATGCTTGACATTTGTACCCCACATAAGTGGGTAGAGCACGTCTCAAGAAATCATCGATAATTAATAAGTAGAAAATATTTAATAGTGCTCAAGACAAAGGATTAGGATTTAATGTATTTTTTCTTTTAAATTTAATTAAAAAATGATGGTCATATAATTAAATTAACATTATATATATATATATATATATATATATATATATAATTATAATATTTTTGACCATATAATCTATTATGGTTTTTGGGTAAGTGATAATCATAAGCCTTGGTATTGTAATAAAGTGGAAGCTTATTTATAGGTTAAGAGTCTCCATGATAAAATGGAAGTAACTTCAGGGTTAAGAATGTTGTTAGGGATGAACATTTCCATCAGTTGTTTTTCATTGTTGGATCCCATCTCTGTGCTCTGATGGGTTCCTTTTTCCTTTCTCTCGTCTTTTCCTCTCTTATTATTTTATATATATATATATATAGAGTCATGTGGTAGATTTGATGTTTTCTAGGTTTCTTGATTTATTTTGTTAATTTATAATTATATATTTTAAATAATATTTCTAATATTGACCAAGTTTTAGTCTATATTTGGTATTTTCTTTCTTTTTTATTTAGTGCTCTTTTTATTTATATGTTCATTTATTTTTATTTATTTATTTATTTTTATTTATATATTCATTTATTATTATTTTTTTACTTAGTCTTTATTTATTATTTTATTATCTTATATTATTTTTATGATGGTGTTTAATTCTTTTTCTTTTATTTATTGGTTGGTTGTTTTTATTTTGAGTGTTGATGGTGTTTGTGATTTTCAATGTCTAATTTTATGGATTTTATTTTATAAAATGTGTAATATTTATTTTAATATTAATTTAACATCTATTTTCCATTTATTATAGGTATTTAGTGTCGGTTCTAAAATTTCCTATGAGATTTAGCAAAAGATTTATTATACTATGATATGGATCACATAAGTTTACACTCTCAAATGTTGTTACATGTTTTTTTAAATCTAGATATTTTATTTTATTTTATTTTTTTAATTGATGGTAATAATAATTGAAAATAAAGTTATATTTTAGCTAATTTTAATAACTTTTTTGAAATTTAGCAAAGATAAATGTTTTGATGAGTATAATGGATGAATCATTATTTACATTTACCAACCATTTAATATATATGACTGCACTGTATTAGTAATTATTAATAATATAACTTGCATAGTTAAAATTAATGTTTTTTCAAATTAATTTTCAAGCCCCCTCACCATGAAAGTCTTCGAATCCTATTCCCTTTTTAACATCTTTGTTTTACTATTTTGAATTTGTTGAGAAAGTCTTCAAATCCTCTTCCCTTTTTAACATGTTTTCTTTACTATTTTGAATTTGTTGAAACTTTGTTGTTTTCTTACTAGAGACCGTACCCTTGTTATGAAATTTGACAATTTATTCACGCTTTAAAATAAAATTTAGCCATACAAAAATTAACAATTTGTTGTTATGAGAAAATTATTATAAAATTAATACATGACATAAAACTATATTAAAAATAAATAACATTAAATTAATGTAATTAAAGATATATCACATTTTTTAAATATAATGTATTTAAAGAAAAATTACAAAATTACTATATTAAAGATATATCACACTTTTTTTAAATACAATTTATTTAAATGAAAATTAGACCTTAAATTTAATCAATCATAAGTTTACTTTAAAAAAAATATACTTACTTATATTAATTCACCAACTTAGTTATCCTTTCCTCAAACATATCTCAATTGTAATTGTAACGGATATGCATGTGCATAAACTTTAATAAAAACGTAACGAATAGGCATGTGCATGAACTTTAATAAAAACGCATGAGTTTCATAACCTAACCAGATTGAAACGTTTTTCTATGTTCATTCAAATAATTTTGAATGACGAATTAGAAAATTGGGAGAACCGTTGGATGCCAAGAAAAATAATATGCGAGGGCAACCACCACCATCTACCAAAACGGTCCAATTGAAATTTAGTGGAACAACGTCTAATTTTTAAGCTGAAAGTGGGACATGTGTCACCATTTTAGTGGACAAAACAACTGAAAGCTTTAGTGGAACAACGTCTAATTTTTAAGCTGAACGTCGGACATGTGTCAACGTTTTAGTGGAGAAAACAACTAAAACCCAATGCCTGCTTTTTATCCACTACTTGCATTCTGGAAAAAGATAAAAATGATCGAACTTGTCCCGAGCTTTCCAATTATGTGAAATGCCATGGTCGATCAGGTGTTTGATCGGTGGGAGGGTTCGTTTTACGGTGTGATGGACTGCGGCTATTCTCTCTGGTAGTTCTTCGCTTCTCTGTGGTAGGTTTTCGCTTTTTTCCATTTTTTCTAGACTCTATTTATCGATAGATTCATTTAGAAATTTGTTTGATCAGAGGATTCTTCTCTCGCACATGTTCTTGTGTTTTCTCGGTGTATGTGTTGGGATGTGTGTATTGTGTATGTGGGGAGATGGCATGCATGGCATCGGCAAATTTTTAAGTTCTTTTGCTCGATGGGATTCAGAGCCCGTTTATTTTATTTTATTTTATTTTATCTTTGATCTTTTATTTTCATTAATTCAAATACTGCTCGGATCCGTAGATGGTGTTTGAGTTCGATTTAAGGATCTGTTTGATGGATATTTAACGGGTAGGTTTTTGCAAGATCTGATTTCTGGAGTGCTTTTTTTCTTGATTTTTCATTTTCTGGTACTTCTGGTTCTAAAAGCCAAGGTTATTTTCTGGTACTTCTGGTTCTAAAAGCCAAGGTTATTATTGATTAGGGTGTTTTTAAATGTCTCTCTTGTTGTTTTGTTAAACCCTAGTTTTCTTTCAAAGAACAACAAAATTGTTTTTGAATTCATAATTTATTTCCTCAAAACTAAGTTTACATTGAGATTGATCTTGTTTCTTTATACTCAAAGTGAAAAATGTAAACTACCTGCCATCGCTGAGAAAGCTTATGTGTGAAGTTTTTCTTTCTTCTCATTTATTTCTACGACGACAAAAACAAAGTCTAGTTTTTTTTTTTTTTTTTTTTAAATCGAGCTTTACACTCAAATGGCTCTATATAATGTTTATTGAATTTGATGTAGCTTATGTAAGAAAAATTATTCATACAATATTATTTGATTTGCGGAGGTGTAGCAGATGCCCGAAGATGCAGCAGATGAAAAATGCCTCATTATTTATTTGCAGTTGCTGGTATTTACGGTCCTCGAAGCCAGGTTAGTATTAATTAAGTTAAGGTGTTTTTAAATGTAGACTTATTTTTGAAGTATTGATTATATATTAATTTTATTAATAATTTTTATTTCGTCGGAACTAATTATATATTAATTTTTTTCAAAATTTTCCTTGGAACTAATTAAAAGTGAAGCATGCATTACTTTTTTGATTTAAATGTGTGAAAAATTTAAACTGCGTGTTTTTGCTAAGAAAATTTAGTTGTGCAACTTTTTTTTCGAGCCATTTATTACTACTATGAGAAAAAGAACATCTAGTTTCTTTTATTAAAGGCTACCTTTATAGTAAAATGCCTCCAAAATTATGATGTAATATTATAGTATATTATGTTTAAAATGTAAATATTGCTATTCGTTTCATATTACTATTCAATTTTGTTTTCTTGCTTGTTCTTTAAATCAATATAAAGCTTTAGAAGCTAGTCACAAAGACGATATTGTTATTACATTTTTTCTAAACATTAAGTTCAAGGTTTTTAGAGGCTACTCGTCTTTACAATATATGTTAAAGTGGGTTTTTATATGTATATTGGTTTTTTTAGAGTGTGATTGAGAGGGAGGGAGCAAGAGGGATAGAGAAAGGGAGAGAGAGGGAGAGAGAGGGAGAGGGAGGGAGGGATAGAGAGGGAGAGGGAGGGAGGGAGAGAGAGAGAGGGAGAGGGAGGGAGGGAGAGAGAGAGAGAGAGAGAGAGAGAGAGAGAGATTGAGAGGAGCGAGAGAGGGAGAGGGAGGTGGGGGAGGAGGAGGAGGATGAGAGAGAGAGAGAGAAAGAGAGAGAGAGAGAGAGAGAGAGAGATGGAGGGAGAGAGAGGGGAGAGAGAGGGAGGGAGAGATAGGGGGCAAGGAGGGAGGGAGGGAATGAGGGGTGGAGGGAGGGAGTGAGGGGGGGAGGGAGACGGGGGAGAGGGAAGGTGAGGGGAGAGAGGTGGAAGAGAGGGGGGGAGGGGGTCAGATGGGGAGAGAGGGAGAGTGAGATAGAGAGAGAGGGAGAGATAGAGAGATGGATGGAGTGAGAGAGGTAGGGAGAGAGATTGAGGGAGGGGGAGGAAGAGGGGAAGACAGGGAGAGGGCGAGAGGGAGGGGGAGGAAGAGGGAGAGGGAGAGGGAGAAGGAGAGAGAGAGAGTGGGAAAGGGAGAGAGGGGGGGAGAGAGAAAGGTGGGGAGAGAGATAAAGAGAGGGAGGGAGAGGGAAGGAGAGGGAGAGAGGGGGTAGAGAGGGAGAGAGGGTGAGGGGAGAAAGGGGGAGAGAGGAGGAATAGAGCGGGGGGGAGAGAGAGGGAGAGTGATATATAGAGAGAGGGATAAAGAGAGAGATGTAGGGAGGGAGAGAGGGAGGGAGAGAGATTGAGGGAGAGATAGGGGGAGGGAGGGAGAGGACATGAGATATGGAGAGGGAGAGGAAGAGGGAGAGGGAGAGAGACAGAGAGAGAGAGGGAAAGAGGGGGGAGAGAGAGATGGGGGGAGAGGGAGAGGGAGAAAGATGGAGGGAGGGAGAGAGAGAGGGAGATAGGGTGACGGAGAGAGAGAGGGTGGGAAGGGAGAGAGAGAGGGGGGGAGATAGATAGGGAGAGCGAGAGGGAGAGGGAGGGCGAGGGAGAGGGAGGGCGATGGAGAGGGAGAGATATGGAGGAGGGAGAGATGGGGTAGAGAGGGAGAGAGGGGGAAGAGAGGGGGAAAGAGAGTGTGAGAGGGAGAGGGAGAGGGAGAGAGATTTATGGAGAGAGGGAGGGAGGGACGGAGGGAGGGAGGTAGGGAGAGGGGGGAGAGAGAGATGAGGGGAGAGAGGGAGGGATGGAGGGAGGGGAGAGGGGGGAGAGAGAGATGAGGGGAGATGGAGAGGAAGAGGTAGAGAGAGAGGGAGTGAGAAAGAGAGGGAGATAGGGTGAGGGAGAGATATGTAAGGGTAGAGAGAGAGAGAGAGAGGAAGTGAGAGAGAGAAAGGGAGGGGAGAGAGAGGTAGAGATGGGGGAGATAGATAGGGAGAGGGAGAGATAGATAGGGAGAGGGAGAGATATGGAGGCATGGATAGAGGGGGGAGATAGGGAGAGAGGGAGAGAGAGGGGGATGGAGAGAGAGAGAGAGGGAGAGAGAGAGGGGGGGAGAGAGAGGTAGAGACTGGGGAGATAGATAGGGAGAGGGAGAGGGAGGGAGATGGAGAGGGAGAGATATCGAGGCGGGGATAGAGGGGCAGGAGAGGAGGAGAGATAGAGCGAGAGTGAGAGGGAGAGGGAGAGGGAGAGAGATAGAGGGAGTCAGGGAGGGTAGGAGAGAGGGAGGGAGGGAGAGATGGAGGGAGAGGGAGGGAGGGAGAGGGAGGGAGATGTAGATGGAGAGGGAGAGGTATATAGAGAGATAGAGGGAGAGACAGGGGGAGAGACGGAGGGAGGGAGATGTAGATGGAGAGGGAGAGGTATAGAGAGAGATAGAGGGAGAGAGGGAGAGACGGAGGGGGGGAGAGGAAGGGAGAGGAAGAGAGAGAGAGAGAGAGGGGGTGGGAGGGAGGTAGGGAGAGGGAGGAAGATTTGTAGTAGAGAGATAGAGAGAGAGGGGAGAGAGGAAGGCAGAGGGAGAGGGAAGGTGGGAGAGAGGGGGAGAGTGAGGGAGAGAGAGAGTGATGGATGTTGAGGGAGAGAGAGGGAGAGGGAGATACAGGGAGATCGAGGGAGAGGGAGATATATATATATATAAAGAGAGGGAGAGGGAGAGAGAGAGAGATAGAGAGGGAGGAATGGAGGGGGAGATTGGGTGGAGAGAGAGAGAGAGGGGGGAGGCAGGAAGGGAGATGGAGAGCGAAGGAAGGAGAGAAGGGGAGAGTGAGGGAGAAGGAGGGAGAGAGAGAGAGGGAGAGAGAGAGAGAGAGTGAGGGATGGAGGGAGGGGATGGGAGGAAGAGATATGGATAGGGGGAGATGGAGGGGACATAATGAGAAGGAAAGAGAGAGAGAGAGGGCGAGAGGGAGAGGGAGAGAGAGAGAGAGGGAAGGGGAGTGAGGGAGAGATATTGAGAGGGCGAGATGGAGAGGGACAGAGTGAGAGAGGGAGAGAGAGAGAGAGAGAGAGAGAGAGAGAGAGAGAGTAGTTCTATAAATGGTTGAAAAATACTTTGAGAGAGAGGGATTTCTAATTCTATTTAATTGCTTTCACTATATGCATTGATTTCAGTGTAGATGATCATTTCTAATTATAATTTATTTATTTCAATAGATGTATTTATTTTTAGTGTATATGGTGATTTCTAATCCTATTTTATTGATTGCATTATATGGGTGGAAACGTGAAGCTGGGTTACACTTTTGTGAGAATCGAGGGCCGAAATTTTTTTTCAACAATAGTTCGGCCAAACTTTGTAAGATTTTAGCTGAACTTTCTTATAAAGCTCCACTGAACTTTGTAAGAGTTTGGCTGAAATTTCTTATAAAGTTCGGCTAAACTCGTGATTCCGTTTAGATTGACGGCACACTGACGGCGCAAGCAAGCATAATTTTTTCCGGAGATTGGAAAACCAGCAACAAAATTTCGACCAAACTTCTAAGAAATTTAGGCCTAACTATGAGTTCGGTCGAACTTTTACTTTTAAAATAGTTCGGCCGAACTATTTTCTATAAATAAATTGCCCGCAAAATTTTATGGTTTATTGTTTCATTTTTCATGTGGTTTTACTGTGGTTTATCATTTGCACTGTGTTCGCATTGTTGTTGATGCTGCCACGCTGGTGCTCCTGCCGTCCGCGCTCATCGACTTCGTCGGGTAAGTCTCCATACGCCCGCAAAATAATTTTTGTGTGTTGAAATAAAAAAAGGTGTCTGTATTTTATTAAAAGTCTGTGTATTAAAATGTATGTTTTAAAACTTGATACCTTGCAAGGTTCCAGGCAAAAAAACCCTGTCATATCAAATTTCCAATGGCCTTCCTAAAACCTTGTGAAACATCAAGGTTCCACCTGCATTTATGCTAAGTCTGTCTGGTGCTTGTAATTTTCCTTTCCTCTAGACATGGGAGACTGCAGTCAATATCACAATGTATCGGTCAATTGAATCATTTGAGAATAAGGGATATTTACAAGAGTTGTGAAAGAACTTCCCATAATTTTTGTATATATTTTGATCAATTGTGAACCTCCTCAATTAGAAACTGAGATGTTTTAACTTATACAAATAAGAATGAGATGCCTCGCAATATTTCCAATGAGGTGTTCATTCTGAAAGTACCTTCCTAATGGTTTAACCCTCTTGAGGAATGAGTACTTCTGTAGAACTAAATAATCAGGTGGCACCTTTATTATATGATCCATTCATTTGCAAGAATTGCTTTTCATCTGACATCCTTATGACAAAATCCTCGTAGTGAGAGCTTTTCCACAAGTATGGAAAAATTTTCAAAATCCCAGCCCCTGTTCCCAACAGGAATTTTCACAGCAATATCCCTCAGATGATATAACGTTCAAAAGATCCTTGCAGTATAGTGGTTCTATCATCCACCATGAAGAAAGTTGCCCTCCATTATAAACTAAACATTATAATCCATTCAAATATGCATAGGGATATAGAAACATTTCTTGGCAGGTCAGAAGTACCAGTAACACTTCTGAACATTATCATCTAGTCAGTTGGAATAACAGACCATTCCCTAGTGGAACCGACTTTTTAATAATCCTTGTGATTATATAAGAAACATCAGGCTCGATTGAGTACTAAAGAAAACACAGAAAACATCTTTTGTTGGAAATTTTTGCCTCCCTTCTTAACTGGAATGTTAGAAACCCAATCTGTCTTGAAACCCCTTCTTGGAGTCTCTCTCTAGCTAGAACTGCACCTACACTCTACAACTAGCCAAAAAATAGATTTGAAATATTTGACTAATTTTTTATATAATTTAAATTCAAAAACAGATGATTTTCTCCATGTTTTAATTGTTTAAAATATGATTGTTTGAGCAACTCTTTCTCTGGGATACAAGGAGGCTGAAAGATTTTTTTTCTTGTATATTTGAAACTCTCCATTTTAATATAAAAGGATTTTTTTCTTGTATATTTTTATGCTCTTTAACATATAGTAATGTCATAGTGTATGAAGTTTTAATTTTTTATTATTATTTTTATTATATGTTGGATGTGATTTTGATTGAAAATGCTTCTTTTTTATTTATTAATTAAAAAAAATTATTAGAAAAATTATTGCTTTAAGCCTTGGAATTTACAATCAAAATTAGAAAATGAATTTATATCTAAACTATTTATGAAAAGTTTAATATTGTTTGATTTTCTCTACCATGTCATTTTTACATATATGTAGAATAATATTATTTGTAGTTTCTGGTTTTTTTGTAACATTTTACTAGCATAATCAAAATCTATAGAAATAATAATCTAACGTTATAATATCTTGAAATGGAGCTAGCCAACTCAAATATATTATTGCAAATCCCTGGCTAAGTTAGATGAGGAGTCAATTTATTACTTAGTATTGTATCCATATTGGGGTTGCAAGTTCTATGGGTTCAAAAGAACACTTGCAAACAATTTGTTTTCCATATGACCTCTCTTTTTCATATATAAATTTCATTCTTTTAGCCATTATGGATTTGAGAAAAATACATCCTGATAGGCCAATAAAAAGCCTTAACAATGAATTAAACATGAACAACTATTAAATATGGGTAACCAAGTAGCATCAAAACAAACAACTAAATCACCAAGGCTAGTAGTTATAAATAATAAACATTCTAGGATACTTAAAAATTCCATGTAAATATTTTTTTTTACCTAAAATCACTAGACGGTGAGGCCGAGAGCAACAACTACAAAAGCAATGCAATATAACCAATAAAACTACACCAAAAAAACATATGGTCTTGAATAAGGTTTTGGACTCTTTAGATATAAATGTACAAAGTGGCAATGTATCTTATATAAAACTTTAATCCATGTGCTTAACCTTAACATTGACACAAATGGAATACAATTTTACTCATTTCTTTATGATCTAGAAAAATATTCGGATGAGTATTTCCCACATATCCGAAGTCAAAAGGGATAGATTAAAAGGGATGCTCCGGTCATCTATAAAAGATAAATTAAAGAAGCATGACATGACATATTAGTAATGCAAATTAGATATGCGTACCAATTATGTTCATATAACACAACAAATAGATGATTCAATACAAATTTCACATAGAAGTCATATTTATCTCATGGGCCTTCAACTTAAATTACATATCTAGCATTACATTAAGCTACAGGAGATAAATCAAAGAAGCATTTTAATGTAAATTAAACATGTGTAATAATGATGTCCTTTAGTTCAATAAATAGATAATAATTTGAAAATGCCATATATAAGCTATATTTCATCTAAGTAGCTTTCAATTTAAACTTATATCTAATGTTAAATTATATAAAATAATAACAGTAATTCAAACTTCAAAATAATATTTAGAGTTAGTATAAAATGTGACATAATTTTCCTGCGTGGAAAAACATAGTTATTGAGAGTTCAAAACTCATGCATTTGAATAGAAAGTGGGTATACGAATGAGCAAGTAGTTTTTTTCTAGAAATGAGGAAGTGAAGGTTGATAGAGAGCCACACAAAATTGGAAATTCATACCTTAACAAAATTGTTATATCCTTTTAAAGAAAACATATTTAATCAACTTTCATTGAAATATATGATAAGCTCAACCCAATTTTACGAAAAGTAGTATACCATTTTTTACATAATTTCACATAATACAAATAGATAAATTTTAATTAAGTATTTTTATAAAGATTTAACTACCCATCAAGAGATGGCCAAGTGATTGATACAGGGCATCATCACAATAAAAAACCAAGTACAAATTGTAGTAATCCTAGAATCATGCTTTAGATGAGGTAAAATTGGGGAACTCATGACTTGTACTATAGATAAAAAAACATTTAACCTTACCAAAAAATATATGATAAAAATTGACAAACTATATAAGCTTAAGCTTAAGGGGATATAATCCTTCTTGTCTTCCATATAGATAATGAAAATGATTGTTCCAAGTCTCATGTTGCTTCTCATGTTATTTTATAAACCTTGATTGGAAAGAAAAATAGGAGGGCAGAAATGTAAGAAATATAAAACATAATGAAACACAACGTAAGAAATAGAGAACATAATGAAACAAACACATAAATATCTCTAGACAATCAACACAATTATTTTCCTAGGAAATCCTTATATGGGAGACAAGCAACCCTAAAAAGTAATGATGCTCTAGACTCCTTTTTCCCTAGGAAATCCTTATGGGAGAAAAGCAACACTAAAATTTAAACATGCTCTACTCTCTCTTTTCTGGTATCGAAAATATGTGAGTACAAAGAAAGAGGTAATCTCTCTAGAGTTAGCTTTAAGACTTTTAGCATGTAAGGTTGCTATAAAAACTTAACTTCATACATTTTTCTCTCTAACTTCACACTCCTAGTTGTATTTTCAACTATGGAACAAAATACAATAACAGAAAATGGAACTCTTATTACTCCTAGTGGCCAAGTATTTAACCTAGTGTGATAGCCAACTAGGTGTAAGATTTGACTCTGTCAACCATTAACGAGGTTTGTGATTTTAGACCTTTTAGAGTCTTGTTAAAATTCCACATGTAGCTAGCTTTCCATGCATGAGTAATGGGGCTAAGATGTCATTCTCTTGTACCATGGTGGTCAACATGATAGGTCAACTTACTAAAGGCATAAATTTTGAATGAATTTCGTTTGATGTTTTTCTTACGCCATTGGATATGTCTTTAAGTGTAGAATAATGGTTAAGATTTCAGCACAAGGGATAATCGTTTGACCCCTAGAAATGTCATTTAATGCCTCAAAATGACTCCAAAAGGTTTTAGACCCCAATTCTCCACCCACCATTAAAATGACCCTACAAGTTGATTCTTTGAGTTTTTTCACTCTATAAGCATCAAAATATATGACAAATAGTATGATTATCCAATCTAGATCATTATTTCATAATTTTTTAAAATTATGAGTAAGATATACATCATGGAATTTAAATAAATAGCGTTAATTCATTGAACACCCTTGTACATGTTCCTTGTTGATACTTTGAAAGTAATACTTTTTGAAAAATAATTTGTTTATGGATTCTATTTTCCACATTCTCTCAACCATATCAAAAACCTTCTTATAATATTCGAAATCGAAGGTCTTTCCCATACCAAAAGTATGTTCTTTTAAAACATGTTTTCTTGGTGATATGGGTGATTTAGAAATGATTGGGAGAGCGAAATTCCTTGATTTTAATATGTACAATATGTTTGGTTCATGCTACTAAGCCAAGAATTTTAAATTCAACTGACTTTTAATATAACCAACTAAATCCTGCAAAAACGGAATAAAACAATTTATGTTAGGGTTGTGGATTTAGGCATTGAAACAACACACCATGATATTTCAAATTTAAAAATAATGGTTTGAGTCCTAGGTAGCTTAGAATCCTATTTGTTTTCAAAATAAGGATGCACTCCCATTTGATTCTCATGATTAGGTTGTAATCATGAGGCTCTCACTCAAGAGTGGACCTTCCCAAAATCTTGTGACGTCTTGTCACAAACAAAACCATCAAACTGAAAACACATCATGCAAGAAACATAGCTTGCTGACATATCATTTTTCTCCTTCAAAGAAAAAAAAAATCACATCATGTGAATATCTCCATGTACTCTTACCTATTGGTGTACAAAACCATCAACCAAACACAAATCGACAAAACATGCCTCTTCAAACAACTGACTCTCAAGTCAAATAATAGAGCTCAGGTACAAATTTCCATATTTGTTGCATTTAAGTGTGTCAACATAACTCTACTTTCAACATCTTGCTTCATGCAACATGCACCATACTTTGAATTTACAAAGAAATTCATGAAACATTAAAATACATGCAAGGACTTAATTAGATAATAAATCTAACCATCTGTTAGCAAACCATTTCAATGGCGCATCTTTTAGCTGCACTTCATCATGTGAATCGTCTTGACCCCCATCGATTATGGAATCCTCTTTTCCATTCTTGTCATTATCTCTTTCCACCTTCTTCAAATGTTGTGGATGACTTGTTGGATACAAAGTCCAACACTTGTCCACAAGGTGACCTTTCTTATGGAAATGAGTAATAAACAATTGCATCTTATTTTCAACATCATTTTCCTTGTCCAATGGTCCTTTTACTTTTTTCCTCATTTACTTAGAAATTTTCAATGTGTATGGATATCTTCTTCCAACATATATAAACATTATGATTATTCAAACCACAAAAGGAACATGTGCAAGTTATTTTATATATCTTATGTGAATATTTACCATGTTTATCATAATCAAAAGCAATTTGACTAAAGGAAAATTTATACCTTGAACATTCACCATTGTCGCCTTCTTGAGGAGGTGGATTTGATGAGGTAGTGGCTCTCCTCTGAATACTAGCAATGAATTCAATGACTAGATAGAGCTTTCAACATCCTCTTCTTTTAAATTCTCATTAGTTGCATGATTATTAACATCTTCTCGCAAAGTGGGTGTCAAAATTTTCCATTCATCATGAACACAAACTTCACAAGCTTGAGGTAACGAACACAAAATAAAATTTATTCTTGGAACAGTTTATGTGCCTCTTTGGCTTTGGAGCATTCTCCATCATGTTTTCCATAACCAAGACCCAAATAATTAGGCCCTTCCTCAACAACATTTGGCTCAACTCTTCCTTGTACTCAACTATGCCTTGTACATGTTTGCCTTTAAACCTTTACTTTTATAGCACATTTTCATAAAAAATTTGGACCTTATTCCTCTAGTGTGTCTCTCAAAAGCACGTACACATTAATTTTGAAAGGAAATTGAAGACAGAAACCAATAGCTAATTCTTCTAACTAACCTTGACTAAAATGAGCTAAATTGTACTTTGATACCAACTTGATTTGAATATGGACAAACTAGTTTTGTTGGGCTATCTCCCTCATTAGTTAAAGAAAAATGTGTTTAGGATCGTCTAAAGTTAGCCAATTGGGAAGGGGTATATGTGTCAAGCTTTAATTATATTTTGTGAGAAATTTATTAGTTAATTAGCTTTTAAAAACTCGTGTACAACAAATAAAATGCAAAATTTTTATTTCTAGGAAAATTTTTTCCCTCAATCCAGATTCCGATCATTGGACATGTAAGAGGAAGAAAGAGGGAATTCACTTTTCAAATTCTAGACCTTGTCTAAACCAAAATAAACTAGAGGTTTTGTTTTCAAATACATTCACTTATTGGGAAAAGTTCTAGCTACCAAAAGTCCATATGCCAATCTACCTCCCAATATGTAGCCTAGATTCAAGGTATCATATCTTGTCATCAAGGTCAAGAATCTATTCACCAAAAATTTCCTATGGAAATGATGGTTTAAGAAACAAAACTAGACAAAAACCTTTAGTGAGAACAAAAAAATCTAAAACCTCTTCAAGGTCTTCAATCTGCTCGTAAATTTAAATTACATGTCTTGATCAAGTCCAACAACAAAGAAGCATTCAATGACAACACCAAAATCTACAACTTCTTCAACATCTTCTAAACCATCTTCAAAGTCAATATTGTGTGCATCAAATTCCTCAGCAAGGTCATCAATGGAGTCATCAAAACTACTATTTCAAACTTCAATTCCAAAAATAAGTCGAAAGAATTCAATTTCTCCTCCAAAACCTTCTTCTCTGAGCAAAGCTAGCATGATGTCGTCGAGAAATTCAATAATTCGAGGAAATTCTATCAAAGTTAAAACAAATCCTTTTCATCCATATTTAATGCCTACTTTTTCAGGTGGAACACCTACAAATTTAAGGACCACAATGACATAAAATATGTAAATTTACCTAATAGGTTTAGACCTAGAACCCCCAACTTTGCGTGACATGTACAATTGAAGATCTTATATGGTAAGGAGTGTGAGAAGAGAGTCATGGTCACTGAGTTGAGCAAGAGAAATAGTTTGGTATGACAACCTTACTTGTAATAGGTCTAGCTAGAAAACTACCAAATTACATGGTAATGGCATTCAAAATGTGAAAATTCCCATTTCACTTGGAAATAAGATGGTAGAGAAAGGTATAGATGAAAGGAGATATCCATCTGTGGTAAAGAAATCAAATAGTTCTATCAATTCCACCTTGCAACTCTAAGAGACATTGAATTAAATTTCATCTCAAGATAGGGCTTTGTGAGGACACTCTCAAAGCCAACCTTCGTTATGGCTTTGAAACACATGGTAAGTATCAAGACTTAGCAACCTTATTTGCATAATTTTTTCTAGCATGGACCTTAATGTCATAGCCTTCTTTTGCCTAAAATGAATGCAAATTTCCTTGCAATTTGGCTTGCGACATTCATAATTCATGCTCATGGAACATGATTGTGTTGAAATTGTGATAACATCTGCTGTATATGCAGAAGCTAATAAAAAATGATCAAAAATGACATTTTTTCTCTGTTTTTTTGAAGATTTAAGGAAAATTACACCAAGTAGCTTCCAGCCTCATATGACCATCTTGTCAAACTATCTCAGGATATTTTCCAAGTAAGAGCCACTTAAGCAAGCAAGTAAGATCACATTGACCTGCTTCACGGCGTGTCTATGAAGATTAACTACCTTGAACTATTTTTTTTCATAGGGAAAGAGACACATTCCCATGTATGAGCATGAAAACGTTACTTGATATTGTTAATGCCTCTAATGTTTACTTATAGAAGTTATATAAGAAGAGTCTGTAAAGGGCCAGGTAGCCTCTGGATCTCATCTTTTATGAAAGGTGACATATCTAGTAAATGCCCCTACAGTCAATCTCTGGAATGGATCTAAATAGAAGTTCTTCATTTTAATATCCATAAAACACAACAAATTTAAGGTAAACTATGTACATGTGTCATTTCTCCCACAAACTAAAGTGTATAAGTGGTAGATTTTATACCAAGTGTGCTCCCACCATGTAAAGCACAATTTGGTGAACTTATCATTTTTATAATTTCTTTTTCGAGTAAATATAGTTTCACACATGATCAATTATTGCTTTGAAAGTTGTGTCCTACATAATTTGTGTACACTAAATTACAAATTGATTTTTTGAAATCTATTTTGTGTAAATGTTGACCAATAGATATATATCATGGAGGATGAATGACGAAGATCAGCCGAATCCCATATGGAGGTTCAGGGATCGGGAAATGTTCACAGTATTTAAATATAATATTAAATCTCCATACATGTGTGTACATATGGAATTGATTTTTTATTAACTTTGTGAGTTAAATTAGTTGTTAATAAGTTTCATATTTTAATTTTTAGGAGGAAAGAGGAGAAGGGTTTCTACTCCATCCATGGAGCGTGGCCAAGGTTCAACCGGTCGAGGTATGAGTGGTAGCAGGTTGCGGGAAGGGGGTGATATTTATTCCCCCGAAGGCCAATCAACGGCTGCTGGTTCTCAACAGGGTCACTGTGGGGCTGGTTCTCAGCAGCGTCATTCTGGGGTTGGTTCTCAGCAGGGTCATGTTGGAGATGATGTTAACCAAAAACATCAAGGTTGCCATCAATTTCAATATTTTTTCATTAAATTTGTACAACTTTTTTTACACGTGTTTTTTCTAATATACGAAATTTTATATATATTGATGTAGAGGCCGAAAATGTTCGAGCTAGTGGTCAAAATAGATGCAGGGCAGCTCGATACATTCAAGAAGAAGGATTTCAACCCACACAACTTATCCAGCTAAGATTACTGATATACCATGGGAAACCAACATGGTGGAATGCACCTTACAAAGGTGTGAAAGCCTTCATGCAAAATTTCAATGAGATCTCGTGCCTTTGTCTCTACCTGCTGAGAGTCGACAAAGTCTCGAAATAGTTACACATTCATTGGGTGAAATGATAAATGTGTATAGAAATCTGGGGCCAACCACTGATTCATTTGTAAAATTGATGAGAAAGAGAAAAGAAACAGTGGTGGGTCTCGATAAATGGGAGGACATAAAACAAAAAGTTACAAGAGCAGTGGCCAAGTCAATGTTTAATTACAAGGAAGCGCCAAAAAGAAAAATGTTGAAGGTGCAGTATTTCAACCACCCAGACAAAGCTAGTTATTTGTATGATCGGCATCTTGCGGCCTATGGAAGGCTTCCATGGAACGATGAGGTTCCGGTTTATTTTTCACAAATTTTTTATCCAGAATTTTTTTTGGGTATGAAACCCAACTACAATGACCTTCCTTCAGAATTTTTTGGCCCGGGGAAAGGTCGATTATATGACCGTAAGGGCGCTAAGCGAGATGTGGAGTTGCCTCGCCCTGATCCGCCATTGGTGAGTCGACCGTTTCGAGTCGAAACTCTACGACCAGAGATGGATGCGACTTCTCAAATAAGTCGAGAAGCAAGGGATGTTATGATCGACAATGTTCATAGTGAATTGAGTGGAGTCGATCTTTGTTTAAATCGACAAATAGCACGTGAAAATGCACGTGCCAATTTTGTTTATTGTACAGATGAAGAGATTTACAACATGAATGTTGAAGATCTCCTTACATATGCAATAAATTGTCACAATGGTCTGCAAGACCTACTTTCTCATGAGGAAGAGGGCACCGGAATGGTATGTGTTAGTGACAATTTTTAATAAATACATGTGTATGTACATGTATACATTTATTTGTATGTGTACATTAATCTAACAAAAATGTATGATTATATGTTAAAACACCATTTGCAGTTCTCAGGCATGATGCGTGACGAAAATGTTAATATCACGTTCGGGACCTCTGGTTCAAACGATGCAGATGGGTCTGACCATCATGATATGTTGGCAAATGTTAGTGTTTTTTAAGTGACTCTAAAATAAATAATTTTCGCCACACATGGCAGTACCTTCTTCTTCCTTGGGAGATATACCTTCTACTTCCTTGTGAGATGAGCCACAAGTATGGACAATTTTTCACTAGTTTAAAATTTATGTTTAAAAATTATATATATATATATATATATATATATTCTATCTCAAAAAGTTCCATTAAAATTGATATATATATATATAGAGAGAGAGAGAGAGAGATCTATATTTTGAGTTATTTAAAATTTTTTGAATTTAGGTTCCTATAGAAGATTTCTTTAATCCGCTGACTCTAGCGATGGAGATAGGAACATCCACAGCATTTGAACAAGTTGTCTTTAGTTCATTTTTTTAATATTATTGAAAATAAGTTTATATATGTACACGTGCATTTTCATTTGAAAGTTTTTAATTTATATATATATATATATATATATATATATATATATATATATATATATATATATATATATATATATATCTATATATATATATATATATATATATATATATATATATATATATATATATAACAGTACATGTATATTGTATAGTTTACCACTGCAGATGTTCTTGTGGGAGAACCTGTTCATCAAATGGAGAAGGAACCTTATGAGGTATTGCATGATTTTTTTGTTATATTTTTTTTTTTACATGAAGTTATATATATATATATTCTCATTCATTTTTAAAACATCAAATTTTAATGTTCAAGTACATGTGCATTGTGTATGTAGGTTTCCCATTCACAGGATAGGGAGCGCTCTGAGACCCTAGTAGCGAAGACGCTAGACTCATTTCCATTTTATGGACTTTACCGTATATTTGATCTCAAAATTTAGATGGTTTTAAAATTTTTTAAAATTGATATAGTTTGATACTTACATGAGATTTAAAATTTTTGGACATATTTATTACATTGTTATTATATAATTTGTTTTATTTAATTTTTGGATGGTTTTACTACTTTTGGAATGTGAATGTGAAGTAATGTTGTCATCTATAAATTAATGTTGTCATCTGAACTACATTTGGCATGTGATATTTAATGTTAAATGTTTTTGTTGGATAGTTGAATTATAATTGGCGTGGCATTATAAGTTTTTAAAACTCGTGTTTTGGATGGTTTCAATCTACATTTTGCATATGATATTTAATGAACTTTAAATGTTTAATGTTTTAATGTTGCACAATATATTTAATCAAAAGGTTTATAAATCTTAAAGTTTTGGATGGTTTCAATCTACATTTGCACATGTGGTACATATAATGTTAACTGTTTCTATTGGACCTAGTTGAACTAGGATTGGCATGCCATGTGAAGTAACAATATATATATAATTTAAAGTTTTTTAAACTCAAGTTTTAAATGGTTTCAATCTATATTTCGCATGTGATGTTTAATGTTCTAATGTTGCACGATATATTATCAAAAGTTTTTAAAATTTTAAAGTTTTGGATGGTTTCAATCTACATTTGGCACATGTGGTATATAATGTTAAATGTTTCTATTGGATAGTTGTTCACTATATAATTGGCATGGAATTTCAAGTAATGTTGCACAAATCCCTTTTGGATGGTTGAAGTACATTTGGAATTTTAAGATTGCTTTTGATCTCTCCATGTAGTTTTGTTTGAATGAAAAAATTTCCAATAGGAAGAACATAGCTTTTCAATGCAACTAACCATGTATCAATTGAGCTCTAATTGAAAAAAGAGTTTTTCAATGCAACTAAACATGTATCAATTGAGCTCTAATTGAAAAAAGAGTTTTTCAATGCAACTAACCGTGATGCAAGTATATTGAGAAAATTCTCGCAGATGCAGCGCAGGGAAACTAAACTTCATACAGACTCTAAGACTTTCAAATTTTTCCGAATGCCAAATGATCTTACAAAGCTAGTATTTATAATATCCTAGTAGGTCATTCGGTGACAACTTTTACCAGAAACTTGAAACAAAGAGAATCTATCCTTGGCTAGGACATCATGTAAGATGCCTGCCATAAACATTAAAATTGTACTTAAAAGCTGAGATTCGGGCAAGTGGGGACAACCACTTATTATCTTGTCCCTTGGAGGCTAGGCCATATGGGGACCGAATCTAACCTTACAAAATAAAGTGAAATAATTTGTACCATACGGTCGGAAAACATATACAAGAACAATTAATATACAAGAACAATTAATTTCATTCGAGAATATATATATATATCCAATACATATAAAAATTTTCATCAATGCACATGTATAGAAAAACTACTTTTAGTTGATACTAGAGCACGTGCTTGTACCCAAACAATTTGTAACATGTGAAAACCACAAATAACATAAGCAGCTCAATTTTTAGTTGAGTACTGGAAGTTCTAAAACATATTTAATCCAAAGATAATAAATTGTTGGACACTTTACTCAAAAAAATTCTAATGGAATTCCATCTTCAATAATCCGTTCATGATTGGATTTTGACATTTTCCATTTCTTAATTTTTGATTTTTTTTTTATTGAACTTCTATCAACTTTATGCATGCTGCACACACCAAGTGACTATATTGACAACTTATGGAATCAGGGTCATAGTCTTCAAAATAAACAAAGTCTCCACATTGATGATTTTATCTAAAAAAATAACCTTTCAGTATAATAGACCCTCTGTCATACTGAAATCCGTCATCATTATAGTATTGTAATAATTTCATTTTTCGTTCAGTGCAACGCATCAAATAATACTTCACATTTTCATTGTTGTCAATAGGTGCAATTACAACAAAAACATCTCCTGCACAATGAAATAAATTTAACATTTAATTATGCATATTTAAATTTATTTCTAGATCTTTAAATCATTAGAAAGTAATTCAAATGTTACCTTCTCTAACAAGATCAAAAACTCGATCATCATCAGATGATATTGTAGTTTCCTCTGATTGCATTTCTTCAAAAATTGCAACAGACATTTTTCCCTTTGTATTTAGCTCTGTATGTTTCCAATCGTTCACATACATTTTTTTTTCACAAACGTCATTGGATTTTGTGTTGTCTATGCAAACATCACAAAAACAAGAATATTTTCTTTTATCCAATGCAAACACATTTTTGGACAACTTTGTTTGAATTGAATGCAATTTTCGAGTCCCTTTTATTGTTTCAGTGTCATTTCCAATTGATCTATCTATGTCTTCGATTCCAATATGCGAGAAAAATCTTTATATGGAAATTTAGAAAAATAATTTGTAAATATGATATCAAAATAAAATTAAAAATAATCATTGCATGATAAATGTACAATCTTTAAAATTAGATTTCCAATATAAATTAAATTGAATGTACCTTCTCACTTCTCTTGATGGGTTTTTCTCATGGCTTAGAGCAACGATGCACCCTTGAACAACTTCTTCAGCGTTCACAAGTCAGTGTGCAGAGTGGTTCATTTGATATCTTCGAAGTACTCGTTTTATGCATGCTCCTGCACCATCTGTCACACCTCCCACTTCACACAATTTTTTTTCTGTTTGGTTGCATCGTTTCCAGTTAATGCTAATGATGCATTCTGTCATTACGTTGCAGGTTTACACAATCATTACTTTTCAATTGCTATTCACATCCCCACTTTATCTTTCCATATTGTAATTTACTTGATTTGTAATAATTATAATTATACTAATTATAATTATGTCCGACATAACCTAATGTCCTTATTATATCACCCCACTTCCATAGTAATCTTCTTTTTATATCATAACCTTTGGACTCTCAATCAAATTATATAGAGGGGAATTCGATTGGTTCTACGTGAATTCCATGTTAATATAATTCGATGGACGTATACAAATCCAAGCGGTCGTTGGCCCTTATCCTTTGTTAATAAAAATATAACCTTGGCGAAATTTTAATTACCAACTACGCAAGTCTGGTGTTCGTCCTTCATTCTCCTTTACGTCTTATCATTAACTATGTGAATTTGGGTGTATTAAATGGAACTCCACGTAATTTCCAAGTTAGAATTTTGTGCAATGATAATTTGAAGGACGACGTTCATCTATCTTCCACGCTCAGCCACCATAAGGTTTTAACGCTCGTCGTAAGGGTGATAGATGGTCTCGTTCCAGTTGTGATCACGTGGTGTTGGCTCCACGTAATACTGGCTTCGTTCCACCTCGTTCCCAAAGCGATTTTCCACAGTATGGCCAAATCGATCTGCATTTAATTTGTTGCTTGTCATATTAACTTTTGAACAGAGGGGGTACCTTACCTATTAAATAATCGATCCGTAGCTTTACCATGCGGATCTCGCCAGGTGGATGACTTGGATTGCATCTGGCTATTAGGGTTCGTTGTTTTGATTCATAGCACACTGTTATAAATCATACTTGGTATTTGATCGGCAGTTCTTTTACCTCCCCCTGCATTTGGTTTATCTCTGGACCGTGAGTAACAACGCCATGGCCACTGGCGTGATTCGTTTTAGGCTTTGCCTTACTCCTGTGCGTTAACAAATTGCGTCGGTAAGATCCTTTGCCAGAGTTTGTAAAATTTCGCTCTCTATATTTTTATTATTTCACAGGATGCCATTTCCGATTGAGAGCTTCACGCTTTTCTTCATGCCAGTACTACAATTTTTTATTATTGTTTTCTGCTATTGGAATAATTATAACAAATGGCTCTATTTGTTTTGCAGAGAATGTGCGTTCGCCTTTCCCGGAACTTGATTAGTCTGGTTTTCTTACCTAGCCTTTGAGATTTCTGATGCGCCTACTCAGAGGTAAGGTTTTGCACAGGCTCTAATGGCTTCGTAGCCCAATATTATTCTCAAGTGATAATGGGTACGAGTACATTTATCCAGCGCCGTAAGGATTCTACTCCCTCGGCACTCTGATTTGAAATTTTGTTGTTTGACCAAGCGTAGAAATTTTTTTCTATTTGTTCGCTCTCTGGAGGTTTCTCGTTTTAGTCGATTCTTGAATGTAACCCTTTATTCATGATAATTCCATGGTTATATGTGGCAGATTGATAAGGGCGTAGGGCTTCTCCCTTTCCAGGTACTACGCCTTTCCCAGTTATCATTTTGACTTGATTCATGCTATTCGTACTCTCTATCTTCAGCGTTTCGTTGATTTTGTTTTTTTTTCTTGCAGTTAAGTGTCGTGCTCTCCTTCGCACTTGCAGAGATACGCGACTCCCTTAAACCATTAACAATTGTTTACTCGCTCTTTGCAGGTTGGTATTAACCGAACTCTGTCAGAAGGAATTCGTTCTTCGCTACTGGTTATAGGGTTTATATTTTGACATTTAAATATTGTAATGATACAATTGTAATTATTTTTATCACTATAAGTAAATCCCCACTCTGAATATTTATGGAGCTCTGTCCATGGGACTTTATAAGGTTGTTTCGAAATTGTACCATATATCCACATATACATTAGTCATTTCTGGGTTTTCATAATACCCACTTTTGATTTCGGTTATTGTTCTTATGAGTATGCTCTAGCAGTACCCTCTCTTTGCTCGTTTTGACTTGGCCGGAATTAATACTTAACTTTTGGCAATTTAATTTTTTATATATATTACACATACTCTTAATTCTGTGTAGCTTATTTCCTCTAGGCTCTCAAGACATGCAATTGTTAACTATATTCATACTGTGGTGACATTAGAATGAATAATGTACTGTAATATAAAGTTTCCTATTCCAGGAGAACATAGCTTCTGTGATGGTAAAATTTAAATATCTGAATGAAATCAATAGTATTATTGTGAGTCGTAACTTTCTCAATTTCTTCCTCCAGTTTTATTAAACTAACCCTAAAGTCTAAATGCCTGGTTTTTTCTTTTGAAGTTTAGATAACCAGAGTGATATGATCATTTATAACAGAATGACACTGTAGTTCTATGCAGATACTTGAGGAATAAATTTGTTATGTCTTTGCACAGAATATGTATCCAAATTGTCTACAGGGGCGAATGCACTTGCATTTCTGTTTTTATGTTTAGAGGACATTGGGGTTTATAATCTACAAATTTACCCTCTTGATTTGGATTATCACGATAGACTAGGATACATACAATTCAATATGTCAGACTGGGGTGAACCTGCATGTTGGATATTTACTCAACTATATTTTGTATTTACTTTCTATCCTATAATATTAGAATGGTTTCATAAGTTACCTGTATATGATCAGTCTTTTGTAAATTATCAGTTGCGTTCCTCTGCTATAGCATGTGTTGCTTACATACAACTTTCTTGACCATTAATTTTCTGATTACATGTGAATAGTATGTTGGCCCTGAAGTCAGTTTATAGAGTCTCTCCTTCTGTTCTCTCATGCACAATGTAAGTTGCAATTCATTTCCTACTATTTTCCAATATAATACAGGAAATTTACTTTCTCTCTCATGTATGTATATATTAGAATCATGCTAGGAAACAGAAGAAGATTAAAACAAATTCATAATTTCTCATGTGGAAAAAAATAATTATCCTCAGATTTAAACCAATCACTGGTTTAGAGACTCTATTGGATTCTACTTCACCACTCCAATTCTACAACTATACAGAATTTCATGGATAATTTCTTTATGATCAGTTCTGTTAAATGTAGAATTGATATTCTAATATACAGTCAAATTTTTATATGTAGCCAATTCATACTATATGAAATAGAACATCAATAAATTTTAGAGACATACCACTCATGCAATTGACCAACCTCCCAACCTTAGAGTCCTTTTGTCTCCCAGAACTCACCCCCGAGCTGAGATCTTCTCCTTTTTACAGATCCACCTCTAATCTGTACAAGAGCATCTTATTTAAGCTATTGTTCCCTAAAGCATGTTTCTAATTCTGC
Source organism: Pinus albicaulis (assembly GCA_034641835.2). NCBI lineage: Eukaryota > Viridiplantae > Streptophyta > Pinopsida > Pinales > Pinaceae > Pinus > Pinus albicaulis. Next base: position 1,148,940,887 of record CM076570.1, read on the forward strand.
GTCCAGAATCTCAGGATGCTTTTCTTCTTGTTTGCCTAGGCTTCCCAATTTAGGGATTCTTTAAAGCTGTTTTATGCTTTTCCTCAGCTTTTCTAGCTTTTTACCTCTTCCCAACTACTTTCCCCATCATTGGGGAAATTTAGATTTTTCCTCAAAAATCTAAATTTAAAATTAATTTCTTTCAAGGATTTTTGAAAGATTGTGGGGAAATATTTGCCTCATCCATCCTCATGGATTTAGCAAGTGATCTCATAAATCTCATTTTCGTCAACCTGAACCACATTATTTTATTCATTTCCTCAATTAAATTTTTAATTACGTTCACAAAATGTTTATCCTTTGGGGTCCACTCCCCTTAGGATTAAAGTTCAAATGTCTAACTTTGAAATTCAAACACATGAATTGGGGGTGTTACATATTCCCCCTCTGAAAATAAACACCGTCCTCGGTGTTGTTATTCAACTAGTAGAGTTCATTTTGCAAATAAAAAGAATATTTTTCCATCATTTCAGCTTCTCTTTCCCAGGTAGCTTCTTCAGCAGTAAAGTGCTTCCACTGCACCTTTACTCTTGCTATTGTTCTGCTTCTCAATTCAATTTTTTCCCGCTCCAATATTTGTAGCGGTTCTGGCAGAAACTCCCCTTCTGGTTCCACCTGTACAACATTCCAATCAACTATGTGAGAAGCATCATGCACATATCCTTTCAATAATGAAACATGAAATACATCATGAACTCTAACATGGGGTGGTAAGGCCAGCTTGTAAGCCACTAGTCCCACCCTTTCTAATACTTCGAAAGGACCACAGTATCTAGGGGCCAGTTTTGCACAACTTCCCACATAAAGGGTACTCTTTTTGGTTTAATATGCAAATACAAATTCTCCCCCACTTTAAATTCTCGGTGCACTCTTTTCTTATCAGCATAATTCTTCTGGCAATCTTGTGCTGTCTTGATGTTTCTTTGTATCTGTTTGACAATTCTTTCCATCTCTTGTAAAGCATCTGGTCCCAACATTAGTTTATCTTTTGGCTGACTCCAGCTCAAAGGAGTACGACACTTCCTTCCATACAGTGCCTCAAACGGACTCATTTTGATGGAGGATTGGTAGATTTTATTATAGGAAAATTCAGCTAAATGCAAGTAATCTTCCCACTTTAAGGGTCTATGCATCACATACATTCTCAGCATATCCTCCAAAATTTGATTAGTTCTTTCCGTTTGGCCATCGGTCTGAGGGTGGTAAGCAGTACTAAAATTCAATTTAGTGCCCATACCTCCAAATAGCCCTTTCCAAAAGGCTGCTGTAAACTTAGTATCTCTATCAGAAACAATCACCTTCGGAAACCCATGGAGCCTTACTACCTCCTTCAGGAACACATTTGCTACTTGAGCTGTCCCAAAGGTAGATTTCACTGGTATAAAGTGAGCAGCTTTGGTTAGAGTGTCTACTACTACCATTACAGAATCATGTTGGTATTTGGTTTTGGGTAACCCTGTTATGAAATCCATGGAAACTGTGTCCCATTTCCATTCTGAAATCGGTAAAGGGTTTAAAAGGCCAGCAGGATGCTGATGTTCAAATTTGACTAGTTAACATTCCATGCATCTACTTAAGTATTCTGCTACATCTCTCTTCATTCCTGGCAAGAACAACTTCTTTTTCACGGCTGTTAACATTTTCTGATATCCTGGATGTCCTGCATATGGTTGTTTGTGGTACTCATCCAAAATTTCCCCTTTTAAGGACTCTACATTGGGAATATACAATCTTCTTTTATAACAGATCAGCCCTTTTTGGTTTTGAGTGAAATCACTTTTCTCCTTTTTCTGTAATTTCACCAGAAGTGTTTCATAATTTGGGTCTTGGTTTGCTATCCTATTCACCAACTCTTCTACATCAATCTGAGCACTACTTCCAATACTATTGATATTCTGACACGCATTTCTGCTTAATGCATCAGCAACTTTATTTTCTTTCCCTCTAATATGTTTTATCTCCATATAAAATTCCCTTAAAAAGGACAACCATCTGGCTTGTCTGGCATTCAAATCAGTTTGGGAAAAGAAATATTTGAGACTAATATGATCAGTCATCAATGTAAATTTCTTTCCAAGAAGATAGTGCCGCCACATTTTCAAAGCATGGATAACAGCTGCTAATTCTAAATCATAGGCACTATAATTCTGTTCATGCATATTTAGTTTCCTAGATTCATAGGCAATAACTGAATTTTCCTGCAAAACAACTCCTCCCAATCCTTCTCTATAGGCATCCGTACATACCACAAATTCTTTATCAGGATCTGCAATTTTCAGTATAGGGGCTGTAGTAAGTTTCAGTTTTAATTGGTCAAAACTGTTTTGACATTTTTTAGTCCATTCAAACTTGACACCTTTCCTTTGTAATGATGTGATGGTATGTGCTATGGCAGAAAATCTTTCTACAAATATGCAATAATAGCCTGCAATCCCCATAAATGATCTCACTACTGAAACATCAGCTGGTACAGACCATTCTTTTATAGCCTTTATCTTTTCAGGGTCAACCGCAAGGCCTTGTTCAGAAATAATATGACCCAAGTATTGGATCTTATCTTTATAAAACTCACATTTGCTAAACTTGGCATATAGCTGATTTTCCTTTAGAGTTTGCAATACTATCCTCAAGTAGTATTTATGTTCCTCCTCACTTTATGAGTAAACTAAAATATCATCTATGAACACAAGGACAAATTTATCCAAGTACTTGTTTAACACATTGTTCATTAGGCACATAAATGTGGCAGGGGCGTTTGTCAAACCAAAAGGTAGGACTACAAATTCGTAGTGACCATACCTGGTTCGAAAGGCTATTTTTCTGATGTCTTCTTCTTTAATTCTAAGCTGGTGATAACCAATTCTTAAGTCAATTTTCGAAAATACTGAAGCCCCTCTCACTTGATCAAAAATATCATCAATGCTAGGCAAAGGGTATCTATTTTTAATGGTCAACTTATTCAGTTGACGACAATCAATGCACATCCTAAAGGTTCCATCTTTGTTTTTCACGAAAAGTACCGGTGCTCCCCAAGGGGATACACTCGGTCTGATATATCCTTTATCTAACATTTCTTGCAATTGCATTTTCAGTTCCATCAGTTCAGGAGGACTCATTCGATAAGGCGCTCGGGAGACAGGTGTTGCTCCTGGCACCAGATCGATTGAGAAATCAATCTCTCTTTTGGGGGGAAGATGAGGGATTTCCTTTGGGAAAAATTCCTTGAATTCTCTTATTACTGGTACCGCATCCAGTAATTCCTCTTCAGTTTTCTGTTATGTTTCTTCCACATGCACTGCATAAACTTGGTATCCTTTTCTAGTTGTTCTTTTTTATTGCAATGTTGAAATCTGTCTTACAGAAATAGGTTTTTGTTTCCCTTTGAGAATAAAAGGTTTCCCTTCCTCATCTACACAATGCAAAGTCTTATCCCAGCAGTTCATCAAGGCTTTCTTATTTTCTAGCCAGTCTATTCCTATCAGTAGATCATATGACCCTAAGGGCAGGATGTTCAAATTTACTTCTGTTTGAAGCTCATTTAATTTGATTTCTGTTCTGGGCAGTTTATGTGTTACCTTTCTCTTAGTTCCAGTGGCCAGCTGTACCAGCCATGACTGTTGAAATTTTTCAGTTTTTAAGTTACATTTTTCTACAATCTTGGGACTAATGTAACTCAAAGAAGCACCTGGATCAATCAGAACAGTAACAGATAGGTCAGAAATCTTACCTTCCATTTCCACCATGGTTGCTTGATGTTCTGCTTGCAGATTTTCTAGGGCTGCACTGATAGTTGGTATATTTCTGGCTATATCATTTACTGTTGTCGCTTCCCGCTCCCTCATGAGCATATGAATGTTTTGATGCGGACAGTCCCTCAAAATATGGGATTCTCCACAGCCCCAACATTTCAGGGGTTCTCTGATTTTGACTGTCCCTTCCTTTTTACTGTCTCCATCTATTTGTTTGGAAGCTACTTGGGTCTGAGCAGTTTGACTTTCTTGGGGTTTATTAAACTTTTTCCACTGATGGTCTCTGCCAAAATATTTCAAATAGGCTGGTTTCTGTTTCCTCCCTTTGAACTCATTTTTATTTACCCAGCTTTTCCCTTGTTCAGATTTTCCTTTGAACTGTTGGTAACATAATCTGGCTTTTCTAACAGCTTCGTCCATTGTTTTTGGGTTGTCAAACTCGATTTTCTCTTTGTATACAGTAGGCAAGCAGTTTAGAAATCTTTGAACTTTTACCTTCTCTTCCCTTATGTAGGGTACATATCTCAACACATTTGTAAACTTAGTAACAAACTCATCCATAGTGAGCTGTCCCAGTCTAAGTTCATGAAATTATTTTGCTTTATCATAATAGTAACGTTCATTTAGGTAGCGCTTCTTGAACTTAACCTGAAAATATTCCCAGGTGACTGTCTTTTCATCAATGGCATGCACCATTTTCGTCTCCTCCCACCACAAGGTAGCCTTGCCTTGTAGCTGATAAACAGCTAATCTGGACTTCATATTGCTATCATATTCATAGACCTGGAAGTACTTGATCATGTTCAATAACCAAGCTTCCGCATCCTCCTTCTCCCCATCATAGGAGGGAGGCTTGATTTTCCGGAATTCCCCCTGTAATTCCTTTTTTTGTTTGTATTGATGCCTTACTGCATCTTCATCTTCAGACTCATCAGTTTTCCTCTTTCTGGAACCTTCGCCTTCCTGGCTGTTCTGCGAAGTTAATTCCCTGATGAGCTTTTCCTGCTCCTCACTGGCTCATGACAATCTGTCACTCTGTCTTTTTATCTCAGCCAGCTCTTGTTGAAATTCCCGCAACATAGCCATCATGGGCGCATTTGGATCTGGTGCATTATCCTCATCACGCAGATCAACATAAATTTCACCACCTTCTTCCATTTCAACACCACTATACACACTCAACACATATCAGTGAAATAATAAAAAAATACAAAAAAAAAAAAAAATCTTTCCACATAATTAAATTTATACAGTGAATACACAACAACAGTGAGCATAATGTCACCAGCCCAGTTTTGTAACGTGGGCTCTGATACCATTTTTCACACCTCCCACTTCACACAATTTTTTTTTTCTGTTTGGTTGCATCGTTTCCAGTTAATGCTAATGATGCATTCTGGCATTACGTTGTAGGTCTACACAATCATTACTTTTCAATTGCTATTCACATCCCCAATTTATCTTTCCATATTGTAATTTACTTGATTTGTAATAATTATAATTATACTAATTATAATTATATCCGACATAACCTAATGTCCTTATTATATCACCCCACTTCCATATTAATCTTCGTTTTATATCATAACCTTTGGACTCTCAATCAAATTATATAGAGGGGAATTCGATTGGTTCTACGTGAATTCCATGTTAATATAATTCCATGGACGTATACAAATCCAAGCGTTCGTTGGCCCTTATCCTTTGTTAATAAAAATATAATCTTGGCGGAATTTGAATTACCAACTACACAAGTCTGGTATCCGTCCTTCATTCTCCTTTACGTCTTATCATTAATTATGTGAATTTGGGCGTATTAAATAGAACTCCACGTAATTTCCAAGTCTGAATTTTGTGCAATGATAATTTGAAGGACGACGTCCATCTGTCTTCCATGCTGAGCCACCATAAGGTTTTAACACTCGTCGTAAGGGTGATAGATGGTCTCGTTCCAGTTGTGATCACGTGGTGTTGGCTCCACGTAATACTGGCTTCGTTCCACCTCGTTCCCAAAGCGATTTTCCACAGTATGGCCAGATCGATCTGCATTTAATTCGTTGCTTGTCATATTAATTTTTGAACAGAGGGGGTACCTTACCTATTAAATTCTCGATCCGTGGTTTACCATGCGGATCTCGCCAGGTGGACGACTTGGATTGCATCTGGCTATTAGGGTTCGTTGTTTTGATTCATAGCACACTGTTATAAATCATACTTGGTATTTGATCGGCGGTTCTTTTACCTCCCCCTGCGTTTGGTTTATCTCTGGACCGTGAGTAACAATGCCATGGCCACTGGCTTGATTCGTTTCAGGCTTCGCCTTACTCCTGTGCGTTAACAAATTCCGTCGGTAAGATCCTTTGCCAGAGTTCGTAAAATTTCGCTCTCTATATTTTTATTATTTCACAGGCTGCCATTTCCGATTGAGAGCTTCACGCTTTTCTTCATGCCAGTACTACGATTTTGTATTATCGTTTTCTTCTATTGGAATAATTATAGCGAATGGCTCTATTTGTTTTGCAGAGAATGTGCGTTCGCCTTTCCCGGAACTTGATTAGTTTGGTTTTCTTACCTAGCCTTTGAGATTTCTGATGCGCCTTCTCAGATGTAAGGTTTTACGCAGGCTCTCATGGCTTCGTAGCCCAATATTCTTCTCAAGTGATATTGGGTACGAGTAAATTTATCCAGCGCCATAAGGATTCTACTCCCTCGGCACTCTGATTTGAAATTTTGTTGTTTGACCAAGCGTAGAAAGAATTTTCTATTTGTTCGCTCTCTGGAGGTTTCTCATTTTAGTCGATTCTTGAAAGTAACCCTTTATTCATGATAATTCCATGGTTATATGTGGCAGATTGATAAGGGCATAGGGCTTCTCTCTTTCTAGGTACTACGCCTTTCTTAGTTATCATTTTGACTTGATTAATGCTATTCGTACTCTCTATCTTCAGCGTTTTGTTGATTTTGTTTTTTTTTCTTGCAGGTAAGTGTCGTGCTCTCCTTCGCACTTGCAGAGATACGCGACTCCCTTAAACCATTAACAATTGTTTACTCGCTCTTAGCACATCGGTATTAACCAAACTCTGTCAGAAGGAATTCATTCTTCGCTACTGGTTATAGGGTTTATATTTTGACATTTAAATAATGTAATGATACAATTGTAATTATTTTTATCACTATAAGTAAATCCCCACACTGAATATTTATGGAGCTCTGTCCATGGCACTTTATAAGGTTGTTTCGAAATTGTACCATATATCCACATATACATTAGTCATTTCTAGGTTTTCATAATACCCACTTTTGATTTCGGTTATTGTTCTTATGAGTATGCTCCAGCAGTACCCTCTCTTTTCTCGTTTTGACTTGGCTGGAATTAATACTTAACTTTTGGCAATTTAATTTTTTATATATATTACACATACTCTTAATTCTATGTAGTTTATTTCCTCTAGGCTCTCAGGCCATGCAATTGTTAACTATATTCATACTGTGGTGACATTAGAATGAATAATGTACTGTAATATAAATTTTCCTATTCCAGGAGAACATAGCTTCTGTGATGGTAAAATTTAAATATCTATATGAAATCAATAGTATTATTGTGAGTCGTAAATTTCTCAATTTCTTCCTCCAGTTTTATTAAACTAACCCTAAAGTCTAAACGCCTGGTTTTTTCTTTTGAAGTTTAGATAACCAGAGTGATATGATCATTTATAACAGAATGACACTGTAGTTCTATGCAGATACTTGAGGAATAAATTTGTTATGCCTTTGCACAGAATATGTATCCAAATTGTGTACAGGGGTGAATGCACTTGCATTTCTATTTTTATGTTTAGAGGACATTGGGGTTTATAATCTACAAATTTGCCCTCTTGATTTGGATTATCACGATAGACTAGGATACATATAATTCAATATGTCAGACTGGGGTGAACCTGCATGTTGGATATTTACTCAACTATCTTTTGTATTTACTTTCTATGCTATAATATTAGAATGGTTTCATAAGTTACCTGTATATGATAAGTCTTTTGTAAATTATTAGTTGTGTTCCTCTGCTATAGCATGTGTTGCTTACATACAACTTTCTTGACCATTAATTTTCTGATTACATGTGAATGGTATGTTGGCCCTAAAGTCAGTTTATAGAGTCTCTCCTTCTGTTCTCTCATGCACAATGTAAGTTACAAGTCATTTCCTACTATTTTCCAATATAATACAGGAAATTTACTTTCTCTCTCATGTATGTATATATTAGAATCATGCTAGGAAACAGAAGCATATTAAAACAAATTCATAATTTTTCATTTGGAAAAAAATAAGTATCCTCATATTTAAACCAATCACTGGTTTAGAGACTCTGTTGGATTCTACTTCACCACTCGAATTCTACAACTATACAGAATTTCATGGATAATTTCCTTATGATAAGTTATGTTAAATGTAGAATTGATATTCTAATATACAGTCAAATTTTTATATGTAGCCAATTCATACTATATGAAATAGAACATCAATAAATTTTAGTGACATACCACTCATGCAATTGACCAACCTCCCAACCTTAGAGTCCTTTTGTCTCCCAGAACTCACCCCCGAGCTGAGATCTTCTCATTTTTACAGATCCACCTCTAATCTGTACAAGAGCAGCTTATTTAAGCTATTGTTCCCCAAAGCATGTTTCTAATTCTGCGTCCAACATCTCAGGATGCTTTTCTTCCTTTTTGCCTAGGCTTCCCAATTTAGGGATTCTTTAAAGTTGTTTTATGCTTTTCCTCAGATTTTGCATATTTTTACCTCCTCCCAACTACTTTCCTCATCATTGGGGAAATTCAGATTTTTCCTCAAAAATCTAAATTTAAAATTAATTTCTTTCAAGGATTTTTGAAAGATTGTGGGGAAATATTTGCCTCATCCATCCTCATGGATTTAGCAATTGATCTCATAAATCGATTAAAGTTCAAATGTCTAACTTTGAAATTCAAACACATGAATTGGGGGTGTTACACCACCATGTTGTCCTTTTCCATGGCCAGTCTCAAAGAAATTCCAAGAATGTTTAATGCAGGTTTTCTTATGAAGACAACACAACCAAAAGAATTATCGTGCATATTTGAATTTACCTGCGCATCCATCTGACCATATTCAATGTTCATTGAATGTTATTCCACGATCTTTCAATGAATCATAAATTCTTCCAAAACAATGTTGTACAAAACATGTATCATGTATATGATCGTCACTGATATAAAAGTGATATTCTTTAATGATATGTCGATTTTCACTCGTGCTTTCTATATGATCAAAATTTTGTTTATCATGTCTATATAGAATATGGACGAGCATGGAGACTTGGTCAGAATGATAGTATTCACTCTGAATTCCTTTTTGTGGGACAAATGTGTAGTTTTATGCAAAATCAATCACTGACAAAATAGTCCCTGGTGGAAAAACTTCACGAGATTTTTTGAATTGAAAGTCTTGCCATCGAGCTCTATGGTAATGCATGGTGTATTTGTAAATTTCTGCCTCAAACTTTCTCAAAAAGTTTATTAGAAAAATTTTGTCTTCTCGTAATTCGATTCTTTTAACACTATTTTCACTTTGAATCGATGTACCTATATATTCATATCTCTTCCATTTCACTTTCATGTTGGACAATGATTGATCATTTATATCAATACGATATTTGTTTTGAAATTTAGTAAAATTTCCACAATCATCGCATTTTTTACCACCAACACATTTTTTTTTTGTAAAATAGTTCATCGCCTTCTCTTTCACATAGAATTTGAGATATGAATTCACAGATAGTGGAAGGAGGAGGTGAATCCTTCCATAATGTTCTACCGAAATCAAGGAATGTGTCATAATATAACTCAAATTCCACATGATAACGACAACAACAAGTGTCACGTACGGTGATAGGTTTTACATACCATGGTTTTTGTTGAACAAAAGCACTGAGTGAAACATGAATTTGACGATTCTCTTTTTTGAACTTGTTGAATAACTCTATCTGAGTGGTTTCCAAGAGATGTTTTTCATGTTCTTCATACTGATTTCGTGCTATTCTTCTTCGCATCACATGCCTTGCAGTTGGTGAAACACGCGAATTGTTCTTCCAATATTCATATATTATTTTTTAACATTTTCTCCAAGTCTATCTTTGTATGGTTGCCTACAAATAGCTCTCCAACAAGCGAGTTCATCATTTACATCTATTTTTAGTTGAAATTTTCGATGTTTGTGCAGAGTTTTTCGCGAGGTTCCCAGTGCTCGTGCCATAGATGTTATCAAACGATTCTCTTGAGTACTTGGTGAAACTATTGCCATCTGTATTCCTCTACGTATATTTGAAACATATTTATCTCTAGATCTCTTAATTGACTTTATAGCACTACTCATATTTTTTATCACCTCTTCATTCATTTTTTTATCTTTGGTTGATTTTCGAATACCCAATAGTGTCGTCGCTTCTTTTAATTTTCTTGATGATAGGATACCTTTCAACATTTGAGCCTGAACTGTCACTCGCTCATTTAAGAAATACTCTTCAAAAATGCAGTTGACACGATATCGTATAACATGGTCAGGTTTTTTATCTCCATATGTGTGAGTGTCGACATTTTCTAACATCTCATTATCGATAGTGATTTCATTTGTACATATTCTAAAAAATAGTACATATTCAATAAATCACTAAATTAATAAATATGTCAATAAATATTAGGAAAAATTTAAATATATCAATAGATCATAATATTTACATTTACATACCCGCTTCAATTTATGCTTGAGGTTGATTTTCTTCTTCAATATTTTGAGGAGTATCTCTATCTATTTACATTAAACAAAATATTTTTCAAACTAGTTCATCAAATAAAAATTAAGCTTCACATTTTACATTAGGAAAATTTTAAATATATCAATAGATCATAATATTTACATTTACATACCTGTTTCAATTTCTGCTTGAGTTTGATTTTCTTCTTCAATATTTTGAGGAATATCCTTGTCTGTTTACATTAAACAAAATATTTTTCAAACTAGTTCATCAAATAAAAATTGAGCTTCACATTTTACATTGGGAAAATTTTAAAAATATATTTATAGATCATAATATTTACATTTACATACCTGCTTCAATTTATGCTTGAGATTGATTTTATTCTTCAATATTTTGAGGAATATCTCTATCTGTTTACATTAAACAAAATATTTTTCAAACTAGTTCATCAAATAAAAATTAAGCTTCACATTTTACATTTGGAAAATTTTAAAAATAAATCAATAGATCATAATATTTACATTTACATACCTACTTCAATTTTTGCTCGAGGTTGATTTTCCTCTTCAATATTTGAGAGGGCTTCTAACTTTCTTTTGCGAGATTGTCTCGTTTCTTCTCTACGTGCATCAGGGTCTCTTTTTCGATCATATTTTCTCGCACAAGTTATTCAATTTCCCATGATAATAGGGTATGAAGTTCAAAAAATTTCCTTCAAAAAATTAGACAATAACTCAATTACAAAAAATATCACAAAATATTTAATTTAAAAAAATCCAGTGTAAATTTTTTGTAAAAAATACATACTCCAATCCAAAACACACACTTTAAAAAATTCGAGAGAAAAATGTTTTATAAAAATGAAACGAAGCTCAAAAGATTTACTTCAACTCAAAACATGTACATACCTCCAAGAAATGTCTTTTGAATGTACTTCTAAGAAATTTTTTACAATTTTTTCCAAAATCACGCCGCCTCCAAGAAATGTCTTCCAAAAAAATTCTTTAAACCCAAAATTGTAAAATCAATTTGCTTCCAAGAAATGCTCTTAAACCCAAACTTTGAAGAAAATTTTTTGAACCCAAACCAAGACCTTTGTAAAATGAGATGGAGTGTGTGAAATGTGTGAAAATTGTGAATCATTTCGCGGAAATTTATATTGACGCAAAATGTGTTTTAGTAGGGGGCTCCGCAAAACTTTCCGGCCGACGGAGAGTTATACAATAGTTTGGCCGAAATTTTGATCAAAATTTCGGTTGAACTATTAAGACGTTAGATCTGACGAGCCTTAAGCGTAAAACATAGTTTGACCGAACTTGGACTAAAAGTTTGGCCAAACTAACTCGTCACCAATTACGCAAAAACGAGGCTTTGAAAACGGTTCTGCAACTTTGGACTGATTCAACTCCATGAAAGGTTGTTAATTAACTGTCAGAACCAAGACAAGCATTTTCAGAATTGAATCTACTTTCAGGAAATATAACTTTTATGGAATTTCATAACGCTTAATTATTTTAATAATAAAATGGGTGCAAACAATTTTTGAGGGTCATTGTGATTCAGTGAAATCAAAATTTTGTATCTCCCAAAATACATTGGAAAAAAAATTGAAAAACCTATGGGGCATTACATTGGTCCGTCATCTCTAATTGGTAGCTTTTAGACTTTTAGTTTATAATGTATATGTTAAGAAATTTCTTGCGACACGAAACATATCCAGAATACGCATTTTTTCGTATTGGACCAGTTCAAAAAATTCTAGTAATTATGATATGCATCCATTGGCTTTGTAAATATGATGAAAACAAAGTGGAATCTATCTATATTGTTGTAACACATTTTGTTTTTTCAAAAACACAAATTTTCAATCAATACAACATTGCGTCATAACATGACTTCTTATGAATCCTTTGATTGTTAAGAAACACACACTCAAAGAAACGCTAAGTTGACATATCAAATCTGCATAAAAAAATTTCAAAAAATAAGTAATAGAAAGCTAACAAACTTTCTCACAACTTTTATTTTTATCGCAAAATGAAATTCTACACAGAAAAATTGTTATAGTTTGCAGAAAGTTGAAGAATCGAAAAAATGAAAAAATTTTCTCAAAAAAGGGCAAAAAGTGTAACCCAACTTCACATTTTCACCTGTAGATGCCAATTTCAAATCCTATTTGATTGCTTACATTAGATGCACTAATTTTAGTAGAGATGCTGGTTTCTAATAGAAGTTGATTGCTTCCACTATATGCATTGATTTTAGTGTAGATGATGAATTCTAATCTTATTTCATTGATTGCTCTAGATACATTGATTTTATTTTAGATGTTGATTCCTAATCTTGTTTGATTGCTTGCATTAGTTTGATTGATTTTTCAGTGTAGATGTTTTCTAATATTATTTAATTGCATGCATTAGATGCATTGATTTCAGTGTAGATGATGATTTTGGATATGATGTAACTCAATGTAAGATGGTACATTGATTTAAAGTGATTATATTAACAATGTGAATTGATTTCAGTGTAAGCACAAAAAAATGACTGAAAATGTGCATTGATTTTTGTGTTGTAGTAATTCAACCTGTTAAAATTGGAGAGCAAGAGAGACGAGATATCAGGTGTACTACAATAGCTTGAGTTCAAGAATTGAATGGTTTATGATCTCAACTGTCCTTTTCATAGCATTGATATGAAAGGATGAAAAACTAACAAAAAATGTAAATATTTTGTAAATCTGACCATTCATTAAAAAAAGTTTCAAAATTACATTATTTCTTGACTTTTGCAAAGTAAGCTATAGTTAAAAAGAAATTGTCAAAAATTTTCAAGGAAATAAATTATTTCAAACATTAGAAATGAAACAAATGATTTCAAGAGTAATATAGATGCAGTAAATTATTCAAACTAATCTTCAATATATATTTAGTAATACTTGGAGGGACATTATTAAGGATTATTGATTGTCAAATGTTGTGATACCTAAAATTAAATGAAATAAATTTGCATTATCAATCCTCTTGTAAACTATTGAATAGATTGTCTCCCTTCTTCATGACCAACTAATTACTAATAAATAACTACACACACATAGAGAAACATAACAAAAAAATTGTAGCATTCACACACTTTACCATCCAAATCAAAACACATAAACACAAAAACCACTCAAAGCATCCCAGGTAAGACATACAAACTATTCAAGGCAAGCAAAAAAAAAAAATTTTAAAAAGGGTGATATAGCCATGTAAATTTAAAAGTATGAGGTTTATCTCAAACACATAAATAATAATGATAATATAAAAATGTGTCATTGTTTGCCATCAATCAACTAGCCTAGATCCATCTAATTCCCGATCTATCATGGACCGAGAGGGATCAATCACCAACCTACATCCATCTACTCTGCATCTATCATGCACCAAGAGGGATCAAATCCCTATAGGTACAAACCTTCCTCAAATTATACACTCCAAAAGGAAAAACAACTTTTGCACCTCAAGGGATTTGATACTTCGACATGATAAAGAGTAGGTTGGATCTAGGCTAGTAACCATGAAAATTATGTTTTTGTTCCAAATTTTTAACGACCTAAATTAGTTTTCAAATATAGAATCTTAAAATGGTTGTAATCAATTTTTCCTGTGATATAATTTGAAAATGTGGCACTTCACCTTGAAAGATAATTAAAGAGTAAATATTATATCATACATCATGAAAACTTGGCGTAGGCATAAAAGGTTGGATATTATAGGCTTGTTAGAAACTATCAAATACACCACAAATTGTATGTAGCTTTTTGTTCTCAGAGTTTAATAAATACAAAAGAATGTATCGATGTACTTTTGAAATAATACAATTATATTCGTACACACATTTTTCAAATTTTTAAAGCTTTTACAAAATTCAAATAACATCTTGTTGAAAGGATTAAATTGACAACTTATATTTAATTGAAAATCAATATTTTTACTCCATTGGAAACTGCCTTCTACACAATTTTTAAATTGAAGAGTGCTCTTGTACGCACTTTTTAAAATCCTTTCTCAAGCTAATAAAGCAAAACCATATACAAATAACACTACGTTGATTAAACTGCATTGAAAACTTATCTATAATTTCCATTGAGGTATTTTTTTCCAATTATCCTTGTAGCATGTTGCATCACCTAGAGGCTTCTGTGATTCACTGCATAAGTTGAAGAATATTTTTTGAGAGGAAGATCAGTCAGCAGTTGTGTCAACCGAAATGGGAATGGAGGAGTGGTAATTTAAACTTTCCTTTTAACATTTGGACAACCTACTCATTACCGAAGAGGACGTAGATGTCTCTAATGAATGCACCATGGTCCAATTAAACATAACCTTTACAGTCTTAGGCCTTTCATTTAATCGTGTTCCTCTTTTTCTTAAATTTCGAAATTCAACTGGATATTCAAGCATATTTTCTCTCGCTATGCTATGTAGTATTTAGTAATTTACATTTCCTAGATGGGTTTCAGCTAGCCTCACTACTCACGGTGGGACTGCCATTTCACCTAAAAAACACTAGATGAAGAAGCTTGGTTAGAAGAAGATCGCTACAAAAGGTAAAGCTCCACAGAGCGGGAATGGGGGAGTGGTAATGTCAAAGTCTCCTTCTATCATTTGAACAACTCTGTCTGAGGGATGATGAGATGTTTAAACTGGATGCACTGCAACCCAACTAAACTTAACCTTTTGGCGATGACTCTATCTTCCTCTCGATGTCTTCCTTTTCTTAAGTTTTCGAACTCTCCCTTTTCCACTTGTTTAAAAGCCCACTCGCATAGAAGAATTTACTTGAGCTACTTTCTATATACTCATAATCGATAGTTCTTCCTTCTCGCCCACCATCTCCATAAGTAATATACCATAGCCATACACATCATATTTATCCTGTCACAACTCCATAAAGCCTTGACCACATCTATGGAGAAGCATTCTAAGAAATTCCTCATTAGCCACAGAGACGTGATTTTCTCTTCTCGTCTGATATTTTGGCAAGACCAAAACTGTGAACTTTGGGAAAAAATTTAGCATCATGTAACATTGTGGGGATTTATATCACGCTGCAGATGTGATTCTCGCAGCTTTCATGTAGGTATGCAATGCCGTGAGATATACCAACTACAATTGAAAACAATTGTTTCCAATCCAACTCGTCCTTGTGGTCTCCATGGATATACTGTCCAAAGAACCATTGACCATATATTCATACACCAAAAAGCTCTTTCACATGCATGAGAGCAATAAACCAATAGGTACAAAGTTAATGTGGACAGTGTCGTTCCCACTATAGCCACTTTGCAATGAATTGTTTCTCTCTGCTTTGGATTCATCTAAAATCTTGACGCCTATTATATGTCGATTAGAAGTTTTCCTTTTATAAACACCAAACCTCCTACAAGCTCTGCTCCAAATTGTTTGTGTAAGTTATAATTTGACTACAAGAATATCTTGGCAGTGCGCTTGTGAGTAGAATAATAATTTAAGAAATTTTCAACCAATGAGGGATTGAATCCACAAGATCCATAAAGATCGAATGCTTTGGCTGCTCACAAGAACTCCTCCCCGACAACAACAACATCCTCAACGAACCATTATGCAACAGACCACTACTATGCTAAACACAACACATACTACAAGAAATATAGCCGGAAATAAAGTTGAAATGGTAATTAGAATATAAAAATAAGCAAGCATAAAATTTGATCGCTTTTAAAGATCACTAGAAATTTACCCTCGCCAAGACTTTTGCAGGATAGCTGATCTCTTTCCGTATTGTATTACATATCCTTAAAGAAAACAATAGTATAGAAACCACTGAGTGAGATAGATAGATGTAACACAACACAAAGTAAAGTAGCACAAATAGATAGATGTATGTAGTGAAACACAAAAGATCCTCACCATTATTGCAATCACCGTAGTGGACATCATCATTAGGACAAATGCATAGTGTGTCACCATAAAAGTAAGTGCACTCCGTGAGTGGAATGTGAGTAGCATCTTCCTCGTCGGTTTTTACATACAGAATCACACCATGGTCGTGTATAGACCATTTAATTTGGAATCCTCTGCCGGAGTTGTTTGGAATCCTTGTCGTAGCTAATATTGTAGCTTCCTTTTGCTTGTTGGAATGATTATAGGATAGTTATCCCTATTTGGAAGTTGGAAACCTTCCTAGGGTAAAAGAAGCAAGAATTGTTGTTTTCTCAGGTAATCTATGTTAGAGATTAATCAACATAACAAATTTGTTTCTATTAAAGTAACCGGTTCCCAAAATTATTAGGAATTAGTTGGGTTTAGTCGTTTTCTTAATGTATATATATATATATTTCTCCCTTAATGAAAATCATGTCTCCGTGTTCTCGTTATTCCCTCGCTTTCCTCTCTTAAATCACATGGTATCGGAGCGTATAGCTCTACAACCCTAGTTTGGGTTTTGTTTCTTGAGAGTGTGCTCTCCAATGATTCTTTCTTGTTGTTTCTTCTTTGTCAATGCCACCTCTTCTTGTGTGATGTTGTTGTGTTCAATTTCATTAAGCCGTTGTGTTCGACCCGTGTTCGAACTCATCTGGCTGGCCGGAGAGAAGTTTTTCTGGCTTCTATTTGTCGCCACCATAGATTGTTCCTTTTTGTTGTCGCCACAAAGAAGAGTGTATCTATCACCATTTGTTTGCCGCCTTCATAGAAGCATGTAGATCCATTGTCATCGTAGAGAAGTTTGAGATCCCCGCAAATGGATGCCAGAATCCCAACAAAAGGTGACACTTATTATGTTATTTTTCGGTAAACATTTCAATAGATATCCTAGATCTTGAGAGGAAACCATGGCCTTTGTTGACTCTAATGCTAAGAAATTGTAATCACATAGTCAAAGGAAAATATAGCCCATTGTTTGTGAGTCACATAAAAAAATATTCGCTATCCTAAACTCATTCTTGAGCTCTTTGGAACCCAATCCCTTTTGCTCTTAAGTTTTCAATTTTTTTTCTTTAACAAATTAGTGGAGGATGAATATGGTACTTGGCCATTTTTCACAAACTTTATAATTCTTCGTGAAACGCCCAGGGGTTGCAGTAGTGATACAATAATTGACAGGTTAGTTTGTTTGGTGTTTTTATATTGACTCATGAAACGACGTTTTTGTCAGTTCGCGTATTTCGATTTCTCCTCGGCCCTAATGTTGAAAATTTAATTTAGTCGGGACAAAGATTCTTGTTTTGAGTATATTTTTTTACGAAAAGTATCCATTTTTTATTATTTTTAAATGGATTTGACGAGTCATTTTTCCATTCCTACGCCATTATTTAGTGGAAAGAACTAATGATTTTTGGAGCCTTAAAATGAAAGCATGCTTACAAGGCTTAGGGTGTAGGAAATCTGTAGAGTTGGGGTTCACAAAAACTGACACAAATACAATTGTTGGAATGGTTGCTACTCAAAGGAAACAATTTGATGATCTTAAAAAAAAAAAGGTAGATCGAAGTGGTGCATTTTAAATTCCTTATATGACTCTATTTTTCCTAAATCACTACTCCTAAGATTTCTAAGTCAATATGGGATATACTTAAGTTGCTTATCAAGGAAATGATAAAATAAAAATGGTAAAATTACAGACTCTCAAAACACAATTTGAAACACTTAAAATGACTGAATCAGAAACAGTTGATCAGTTCATGACTAAAGTTATGGGTATTTTTAATCAACTTCGAATTAATGGTGAAGAACTTGATGACCAAAGAATTGTGGAAAAAATTCTGAGATGTTTGGCTAAAACTTTTGACATGATAGTTACCGTTTTTGAGTCAAGATAATTAACAAAATTGTCCGTGGAAGAATTAATTGGTTCTTTGTTGGCTCATGAAGCAATAATTAATTTAGATGTCAGTAATTTAGAGCATGCTTTCAAATCTAAAGCTTCTATGGATAGAGGTAGAGGCGGAGGTTTTTGTGGCAGGAGAGGAAAAGGCAAAGGACAGTCTCAGTTTGATGATAGATCATAGGTAACTCAAGCACATTCAGAGCAGTCTCAAAGTGATCATGGTCATAGGTGGATAGATAAATAAAAAATTCAATCTCACTATTGCAAAAATGATGGCCATTATAAGTCTGAATGTCGAAAATTACAGTATGTTTTAAAAAAAATAAAGCCAATGTCACAAACACTAAATGCGAAACATCAGATGCTTTATTTCTGGCATGCCAAGTGACTGTGCAAGTACCTAATAAAGATTTTTGGTTGATAGATAGTGGATGTAGTAATCATATGATTAGTCATAGTGATTTGTTTTCACATCTTGAAACATCTTTCAGTTCCTCTATTGGTTTGGGTGATGATCGCCAGGTTAAAGCTTCAGGAAAGGGTGTTGTACCTGTCTTAACTAAACAAAATGTTGTGAAGAATATCTATGATGCTTATTATGTACCCAATTTCAAGAATAATTTGTGGAGTGTTGGTCAGTTAGATGCACATGGTTATGATGTTAGCTTTCACAACACTACTTGCACGATTGCTGATAAACATAAGTCTCCTGTTGCAAAGATTCCTATGACAAAGAAAATGATGTATCAATTACAGTTGAAAAGTGAGAAGTTGTATGCACAAAATGTTTCAATGCCAACTGACTCTGACCTTTCGCATTTGTGATATGGTCATTTACCTATCAAAAGTATGAGTTTGTTGCAAAGACATACTATGGTGAAAGGTTTGTCTGCTTTGTCTGATCATATCTCTTCCGTACAAGTTGTGTAATGGGTAAACATAAATGAGATAGTTTTGATTCAGCCTCTAATAGAGCCAAAGAACAACTAGAGTTAGTGCATACATATTTGTGCGGCCCATTGCAAGAAACATCAGTTGCTAGCAATCTCTATTTTTTTACTTTCATTGATGATTTTAGCAGGAAAATTTGGGTGTATTTCATCAAATATAAATCAGAAACATTTTCGAAGTTTAAGGAGTTCAAAGCCAAGGCTGAAAAATAGAGTGGCAAGTTTAATAAAGTTCTGAGGTCTGATAAAGGAGGTGAGTATGAATCTAATGAATTCATTGATTTTTGCAAACAACATGGTATTAAAAACAAATGACAACCAATTATACTCTGCAGCAGAATGGAGTCGCAGAAATAAAGAATCAAAAAATTATGAATATGGCTCGAAGTTTTCTTAAAACACGAAATTTGTCTAAAGATTTATGGGCTGAAGTAGTTGCATGTTCGGTATATATTTTAAATAGATCACCAACTAGTGTTCAAATTTTTGTACCTGAAGAAGCATGGAGTGGACAAAAGGTAACTGTTTCACACTTTCACGTATTTGGTTGTATTTCTTTCACTCATGTTCCAAAAAAATTGAGAAAAAATCTTGATGATAGGAGCGAAAAGTATATTTTTATAGGATATAGTGATCAGTCTAAGGCATACAGATTGTTTAATCATATAACTAAGAATTTTTTCGTAAGTTGAGATGTGAAATTTCTGGAAGACAAGTCTTGGAATGAAATGAAGAACAATACTTTTCCTAATCCTTTTATTTTGTTAGACGAACATCAAGCACCTACAAAAAGCACTCCAAGATTGCAGGTTCAAGACAAAACCAGTAGTAGTTCATTAAGCAGTAGCAGTTCATCATATTTTGAGTCTGATTCTGATAGTCCTAAAATGAGAAACTTAAGTGATATTTATGCGCAAGATGATGTTTTTTTTTCTCAGTAAAAATAATTCTATTAAGAGAGCATATGGTACAATATGAAGTTACAATCAAGAGAAGCAAGTAATTAGGAAGTTGGAAAAGATAAACTATCCACCTCGACCCCTGAGAGAAACCATGAAGAGAGAATTACAATAAGCAAAAAGGAAACAAGAAGTAATAGGGTAATGAAGGCTAAACAAGGGATTCTACCCAGAATGGATCGAATCATCCATATGAAATTTTTTCCCTTTCTTTTTACTGACTTTGACCCAGCCAATATGATGCGGTTGAGCGGGAAATATTTGCAGACTGAGCTGGGCTGTTGGTGAGGTCTCCTTGTCTGAATTCGAGGGGGGCGAATCATGAGTTCATTTCTATGAGTTTGGTGGAACATTGGATTCCCTAGGGCTTGTCGAAGGCATATCCTATGATTTCTTTACTTCCTCCCCTTCTGCTTCACCCTCCTCTTCATTCGAGCTGAAGGAATCAACGTCATCCATGGGGGGAGGATCACATGGTTTCCAGCTTTTGGATTTCGTCTTATGATTGAATTTATTCTTTTAGGCGAGGAACGAGGGGCAAGAGTTATAAAGGTGCCCTGTTTGATGGCAGTGACGGCATCAGAAGGCTGTGTTCTTGTAGTCCAGGGTCTGAGTCCAAAGGAAGTCCCCAATTTTAAGATTAATCTGATCGGGTGGACCTTTGATCATGTCTATTTCTGCATAGATTCTGTTGAAGGTGTATATTCCATTTTCCCCCCTCGAGGGGTCTGTAGCTAGAAAACGGCCTAGAGTATTTCCAATCCCTTGGAAGACAGAAAAGTGCCATAGATGCACTGGAAGGTTAGGAATTCTGACCCAAATGGGAAGCTTGGTGATGACTGTTGTAGATGGATCGAAAACTGGGAACAGTGGGAACCAGGGGGTGAGGAATAACCCTGTTGTTCCCAAAAACCATGGGCCTTCTGTTAAAGCTTTTTGGTAGTCTTCACTGAAAGCAAACACTACAATGAAGAAGCCCTTTGAGCAGAATAAAACCTTGCAGTTTTTGGTCTAGTTGGAGTGGATCCATTGGTAGAGATCTGCAGTATGTGGCCATAGTCCATTAAATCTGCAAATGTTGGCAAACTCTGCATACTTTCGAAATTGATCATCCAGTGTTGGATGTGATATTTTTATGGAGGGGATTTCCTCCTGTTTGTCCACCAAAAAGGGCTTGGGAGCCGTAGCTGGTGGAGTTGATTTCTTATGTATCTGAGCATGGGCAACATCTTTGTAGGAAAAAGCAGGAGTTGTAGATGACTGTCCAGTTGTGCCCCCTCTCAAATGAAGGGTGAAAACAATAGATGCATTTATTTTAATTCTGTAAAAAGAGAGGGGATAAGGTTCCTCAAGTTTGTTTACCTTCATAGAAAAGTCTCTGTAATGCATAAGGAATCCCCAGCCTGTGTTCAAGGTCTTGCGTGAGGTCTTGCACCAGATCTGAAGAACTCACCCAATGCAGCATAGTTTTGCTAGAAAGGAGCAAGATTTGGATCTGAAAAGGGGCAGAGAGATCAGGAGACTCCTTCTTGCCTCTGCATATCTGATAAGAGAGCAAACTGGTACTCTGGTAATCCAGCTTTTCCAGGACTTGCTTCTGGGGTTTGAGAGAAGTTGTAGAATGAGGCAGGCAGCCATGGAAATGGGTATTTTTTCCAGCCCATGAGGACTCCCTTGTGCCCCCAGTAGGCAGATCTGGATAGCTTAGTAGCCACAGGAGAGAAGCTAAAACAGAGTCTGTGAGTTTGGTGTGAACTGTTGCATCTACGAAAAGAGGATCAGCGGGACGAGGTCATATCATCGACGTGTTTCTGTGGCTGTGGAGCGTATACACTGGTGTTGTTGCAATGGCAGAAATTCTCTTGGAAGCTGTAAAATCTTCCACAGTGGTGGAGTTTGCATGGAGAGCGTCCTCTGTGCCCGTGGTTGCTGCAGATATTTTAGAGGCAGTTTTCAACTTGGGTAGGGGGATCCCTCGGTTGGGGGCAGCAACTGGTGCCACAGCAGTTTCTTTCTCGGTCACAATAGCAAACCTGGGAAGTGCAGGCACTGGAGGGGGAGCCTCAGCGATGGTGGCGGTAGCATCCCTTCATCTCCAAACCCTAACTCCAGCCATTGTGTTTTTCCAAGTTTGGGATGCACAAGATGATGTTGATGATATTGTAAATTTTGCATTTCTTTCATTTCAACCTACTTTTTTTGAAGAGGCTATAAAGGAAAAATAATGGGTAGATGTGACGAATAATGAAATAGATGTTATTTAAAGAAATCAAACTTGGGATTTGGTTGATCTACCTGATGATAAAAACTCTATAGGTGTCAAATGGGTTTTTAAAACAAAGTTAAATGAGAGAGGTGAAGTTGATAAGCACAAAGCAAGATTAGTTGCCAAAGGTTTTTCACACCAACCTGGCATAGATTATGGTGAAAAATTTGCACCTGTAGCAAGAATTGACATTGTTCGATTTGTATTAGCTATTACAGCACAAAAAAAAGTGGTCGATTTACCAAATGGATGTAAAGTCTGCTTTTTTGAATGGTGTTTTGAATGAAGAAGTGTATTTTGATCAACCACCTGGTTTCAAAATAAAAAATCAAGAACATAAGGTGTACAGGTTGAAGAAAGCATTATATGGCTTGAAGCAAGCTCCAAGAGCTTGGTACAACCAAATAGACCATTACATGCTGAATAATGGTTTCAGAAGGAGAGACAATAAGCCCACTTTGCATATCAAGAATGATCATCCAAGTAATATTTTGATACTGTGTCTTTATGTTGATGACATAATTTATATAGGTAACATGTAGTTAGATGAATTTAAAGCTACAATGAAAAATGAATTTGAAATGACAGATCTTAGATTAATGAGATACTTCTTAGGTATCAAAGTGAAACAAACACACGATGATATGTTTATGAGTCAACAAAAGTATGCTACTGACATTTTGAAAAAGTTTAAGATGGATAGGTATAAACTGGTAGATACTCCTATTGAAGTTGGTACAAAGTTAAGTAAATATGATGTAGGTACTATTGTTAATGTGAATTTGTATAAGAAAATTTCTGGTAGTATTATGTATCTTACTGCTACTAGACCTGATATAGCATTTGCAACTAGTTATATTTCCAGGTTTATGGAATCTCCTAAAGACTGTCATTGGAAAGCTGGAAAAAGGGTGTTAAGATACATTGCAGGTACATCTACTTATGGTTTATCATATGCAGCCTCTACAGACAGTAAGCTTGTTGGTTATACAGACAGTTATTATGCAGGTTGTATTGATGATCGGAAAATCACTTATGGCCATGCTTTTCTATTTGGCAGAAACTTGATCTCGTGGTCATCCAAAAAGCATCCCATAGTTGTGTTATCTTCAACAGAGGCCGAGTACGTTGCAACAAATTCACCATCATGTCAAGCAGTGTGGCTAAAAAAACTTCTCTCTGACTTCGGATATACAGAAAATGAACCTATTTCAATCCCTTGTAACAACACTTCCACTATTTCCTTGTTGAAGAACAATGTCTTTCATCAAAAGAGCAAACATATTGATACTCCTTTTCACTTTATTCGTGAACTCGTCAAGAATGGTGATATTGTTCTCAAATTTTGTGATTCCAAGGAACAGTTAGCAGATATCTTCACCAAACCACTAGGAAAAGTTGATTTTGAATTTCAATGTCAAAAGTTAAGAATAAAACAATGTAACCCTCAAGATTAAGGGGGAGTGTTAAGGAATTAATCGTTACAGTTAGTTTAGAATTAGTTTAGTTAGTTTAACTGTTTCCTAACTGTTTATCTATGTATATATATCTTTCATAATACAAGAATTAAGTGTGCTCTCTAACAATATTTTGTATTTGTTTCTTCTTATGTCATTCTGTCATAAAATTCCACCAAAAAATAATTTTCTCCACATGCCCTACCCATGTCCACAAGTGACCTATTCCCATTAGAAAGGGCATAGTGTAAGTACCCACATCAAGGTCCATATAATTCACATAAGCCGCTCTCGTATTTTTTGAAACGTAAGGGGTCATATAGTTGTAGAAATTTCGCAACCGAGAGGTATATAAGTGCTCTTCATATATGTTTCTATCAAGCCATAATGTACTAGATGGCATATAAGTTGCCTGCTCTATGGTGAAATGGAATCTAATTTGAGGGGATTTGAACAAGACCCAAGTAAAACCAATGAAGTTTCGAGAGAAATGGCTAGGGTAGGAGTGATGTTGTTGACAGTTTTGGTGGCATTTCTCATAATTTGGTCTTCGACGGGAAAAACACGAATGTGAGAAAGGTTGTGCAATAACGTTCCCAGTCTCAACAACAACATAAACATCAACAACAAGCCATGGGAGGGGATTCTTTTGCTCTGCCGACGTTAGCCTTGGGTCAAGGATTCTATACCATCGAGTCCCTCCAATCCTTTCCCCTCCTGCTTCTCAGAACACTCACAAAGAAATTTAATCTCCAGGGATTGGCTATGGGTCATATGGTATGGCCTCCAATGGAAAATTACTGCCAAGGTTACATAGTTTGGGCCCGTTGGAATTTAATGGTTCTTACCGCTCAATGTAGCCACATTAGCAATAGAATGTTCCTAATTACTTCCCTCAGCAACATCACCAGTAGGGCATTGTGGCCGAATTAGCCCCCTGTACGTATGACTCCAAGGCGAATATGTATTCTGATGACCTGGCTCTCGACCCTACTGCTCGTGGGCCATATGTGCCAATTTCACCCAACAAGCCCCCAGGATATGAAATTTTTGGTAATGCCCGCATGGGCGCCGGTTATATGCAGCATCCATGACACCCTCTTGAGTATCCTTTTTC
Source organism: Pinus albicaulis (assembly GCA_034641835.2). Taxonomy (NCBI): domain Eukaryota; kingdom Viridiplantae; phylum Streptophyta; class Pinopsida; order Pinales; family Pinaceae; genus Pinus; species Pinus albicaulis. The sequence continues at coordinate 1,148,966,065 of CM076570.1, forward strand.
TCCACAAAAAGGATACGGGCATTCCCTTTTGTTTCGTGAGGACTCTGTCACCCAATTCTAGCAGCAGCAACAGGCTCGTTTGGGGTCTTCACTCGTTCCCCATGCCTCGGTGCATTCGTCCTGGAGTTGATCTGAAAATCCAAAGGAGTTCACCCAAGCACTAATGGGATTCACCATAATCCTAAGAAAATATGACATTATGAAGTGAAGCAACATGAATGGCACTGACTATGGAACTGGAGAGATTATCGTCTGTGTGAATTTCCTTGTTATCTTGAAAGATCCGCAACCCACATATCTTGAGGTGATTTTTGATAAGGCTGGCAAGAGTCACGTTCACGTTGGGTCCATTGTGGTTTATGAAAACCTGTGGGGCGAGTTTTACTGCGCCTGATTTTATCTTATTTAATACAATTTCCATGATTATTTAACACAATTTAAAGAAATATAACACTATAGTCACACAAATTCCTTCTGTCAATGGATTAATTGAGAACAAGGAAAACCAAAATGGTAATTTTAGTATCAAATCAGAATCATATCAACAGCAGGATATGACAGGAAGCTCACAATATCCAGACAAAATTAAAAAATCAGTAGGGGAATTTTCTAATTCTAACATTGGGAAAAGAAAATTTAAAGCAAAAGAAACTGATGCCATAGCTACCAAATGGAAAATGTTATTGGATGTTGGCAATGCAATAGCAGAAGTTAAGGTATGTACTCTGTGTAATGCAGTTTGTAACAGTAAAATTGTTTTTGACTCACATCTTTCTGGGAAGAAACATGTTGCTCAGGTGAAGAAATTATAGGAAGGGGCTAAGTTTGCATCAAAAGGTTAAGATCGTTATAAGATATCCACAGTTGATGCTGATCTCCTACCATCCCAGGCTTTTCTAGTGGGATCTTGGATGCTGTGGTTGTTTTAAAGGCTACATAGGCCAAGAAATTCGATAAAACCTTGCAAGATAACTAGGAAGAAAACGAAAGAATTGTCGAGCATTCACACTAAATTGAATTGTTCTCAATCATGGAATTGGGTGCAGGGATACAGATCTCAGAACTCCACACCATGTGTTATAAAATCGGGCGTAGGGATACAGATCTCATGAAGCTCTAAGTTGAAATCTATTTTGCATATTTTCATTCGCTAATATTGTCATGTGAGCAACACTCACAGAAGTGGCAGGTAAAAGTGATGTGAGAAAAATATCCAGATCTATCAAACCGTGTTTTTTACAAAGATGCAACTTGTGTTGGAAGGCACATGGGGATCGACCATATGGGTATTCTCTCAACCCTTTTAAATTGATATTTACCTCGATGAGAATGTTTAAACTCATCTCTGAATTGTGACTAAGTTGGTGTGGCTATGTTAAGAAGCATTATTATCTCTAGGAATAAAAAGGAGTAAATTTGAAATATTTCACAGTCAATTTAACTGTGCCTTCAGCCTGATAATTCCTAGATTTGGGTTCTTGCATTTCCTTTCTAATAGACATGCTTTCCAGTATCTTGAAATCAAAGTGCCTTTTCCTAGAAAACTTGCATTTGATTGCTTCTAGCATTTGATTTATGAAATATTTGTTATAATGTTTACCTCTTTTGTATCCCAATGGCTTGCGTTTTTTCTTAGAGACTTTACCATAAAGGTTTTGGCATCTTGAACACTAAAGTTTTTGGATATTTTGGATAATTCTCTAAGAATTATGTTTTTCTATCTGATTTTCTCCATGAGATTTTCTCTTGATAGTTGGTAGTTGGAAATGACAAGGCTCCAAATTTTCATTTTTGCGATAATTGGGTGCTTAATCTAAAAATAAATCAGAGTATTAATGTTTTTTTTTGCACCATATATGTATATAGTTTTATGCTGAGTAGAAGAGAAATTTTGTAAGTAGGATGAAGCCATTAAGAGCTCGCTTATCTAATTTAGAGTATGAGAAACTTATGTAAACCAGAGTTTATCTTCGACAGTGTTTCTAGTGAAATGATTGCTTGATGGATGGGATGCTAGTGTTTCTTACTCTTGTCACATTTAGAGTCAATTTTAGCTTGAAAATTCAGCCAACCATAGAACCTGTATTATGTATGAATTTATCTGAAATATTCTATACCATTGCCTATGTTTATGATATATGTTCTACTTATCCCTGTTTAACAAATTGCTTTAGTAATTATGAATCTATGGTTTTATGCCCCGTCCCTTAAAATTGGGGGTTTATTATAAATATGGCATGCACTTTTGCATTCAGAAACTGAGTGATTCCATGGCTGGTTGAAGTTGCTTCCAATGTGCCTCCCTTCATATTTATGCCTTTCAAACTACCCAAGAAGATACTTTGAGTGAGTTAGTATCTAGAGTTTTTGTTTGAGGGGCATGGAATCATGGGAGGACTTCAAATGGTCACACTTACTACTAATGTGCTAGGGTAGATTAAATCTTGGCACATTGTTTCAAAAAATGTCGCTGCAAACATGTAGGGAGCTAGGCATGGTCATATTTATGGGGTTTCTTTGTCATATTTTCATCCAAACAAATTACAATCTGGTTTGTCATTAGATAGCTTCCACCAGCTAGAAAAAGGAGAACTCTCATCAACTCTTATTTCCACGGACCTCAACATTGGTTGTTTCTCCCATCTTGAGTGCTCTAGTGTACAGGACAACCTATATTGTGTTTTAACAATGGGAAACTCATCACAAAGTGAACAGAAAGTAACTAAGGGGAGGTCCACTAGCTCAACCACAAAGAGTGCACCCTTTCTGCGGTTTGCGAAACCTATTCACACTGAATAGTCTCCCAAATCTGAACAACAACAATAATTGGGAGTGAGCTCTTCAGATGGTTCGGTTTTTCATGTGGTGAATGACTCTAGTTCACCTGGGCTTACAAGCAACAACTCAACAGATGGAAATCCAGAAGTTGTAGACAGGTTACAAAGTGAAATGACCGGTAGATTAGATACATCCAAACTCTTTGAAAATTATGGCTTAAGGATTTATTGTGGGGAGAAGTTGGACTCTATAGGTAACAATGGTGGTGATAACCTTGCATGGTTTAAATATCATCAAGTTTCATTACAGACCTTGGAGAATGGTAGTGGAGGAAAGACATCTAAAGATGGTGTTGCACATTGTAAATCATTTTGGAAGTCTGAAGATGTTGGTTATACCATTGATATATCACTCTTCAGTAGCTATGAAGAGCTCCACAACAAGGTAGCTAAGATTCAGATCTATAAAAACATGTTCTTTACAAAGATGCAACTTGTGTTGGAAGGCACATGGGGGATCAACCATATGTGTATTCTCTCAGCCCTTTTAAATTGATACTTACCTAGATGTGAATGTTTAAAATCATCTCTGAATTTTGACTAAGTTCATGTGGCTATGTTTAGAGAGTAAGAAGAATTAGTATCTCTAGGGATAAAAAGGAGTAAATTTGAAAGATTTCACAGTCAAGTTAACGGTATATTCGACGTCATAATTTCCAGATTTGGGTTCTTGCATTGCCTTTCTCAGAGACATGTTTTACAGTATCTTTAAATCAAAGTGTATTTTCCTATGGACAACTTGCATTTGATTGCTTCTGGCATTGGATTTATGAAATTTTTCTAATTTTTACCTCGGATCTCAAGGTTTTTGTATCCCAATGGCTTGCATTTTATTAGAGAATCTACCATAAAGGGTTTGGCATCTTGAACACTTGTATTTTTTTGGATAATGCACTAAGGATTGTGTTTTTGTGTTTTATTTTCTCTAAGATATATTCTCTTTACAGTTGGAAATGACAAGGCTCCAGATTTGAATTTTTGCCATAATTGGGTGTTTAGTCTATAAAATAAATTAGAGTATTAATGATTTTTCTGCACCATATATGTATATAGTTTTATGCTGAGAAAAAAAGAAATTTTGTAAGCGGGAATAATCCATTAAGAGCTTTCTTATCTAATTTAGAGTATGAGAAACGTATTTAAAGTAGTGTTTATCTTCGGCAGTGTTTCTAGTGAAATGATTGCTTCATGGATGGGCTGCTAGTGTTTCTTAATCTTGTCACATTTAGAGTCAATTTTAGCTTGAAGGTTAAGTCAACCATAGAAAGGGTTTCCCTATATAGAAATTATAGTCTGTATTAATTTATCTGAAATATTCTATACCATTGCCTATGTTTATGATATATGTTCCACTTATCCCTATTTAAAAAATTGCTTTAGTAATTATGAATCTATGGTTTTATGCCCCAACTCTTAAAATTGGGGGTTTATTATAAATATGGCTTTTGCACTTTTGCATTCAGAAACTGAGCATTTCTTCTTTGCAAAAGATGAAAAATGTTTGAATCTAACCTTTTTTGCACAAAATCTTGCCAATGAATGTCAAGTGCTTAAGAAATACATTTTCTAGTCTAGATTACCAATACATTACATTCATGGAAAAAGGTAGCAAAGTTTTTTACTGTCCACACATGCAAACCATGAACCTTGAAATGCGTTTTTTTCCCTTCCTAAAATCTCTATGAGAGTTGGCTAAGAAGGGGATGCCCACTAGATCAACCACAAAGAGTGCACCCTTTCTGTTGTTTTGGAAACCTATTGACATTGAATAGTCTCCCAAATCATAACAACAACAACAATCGGGAGTGAGCTCTTCAAATGGTTCAGGTTTTCATGTGGTGAATGACTCTGGTTCACTTGGGCTTACAAGCAACATCTGAACAGATGGAAATCCAGAAGTTGTAGACATATTACAAAGGGAAATGACCGATAGATCAGATCCATCCAAACTCACTGAAAATTATGGCTTAAGGCTTTATTGTGGGGAGAAGTTGGACTCTACAATTAACAATGGTATGTCAACTTTTCTAAAGTCTAATTTTTTTCAAGTTCCTACAGCTCAACCAATATGGCACAGGCCTAACCAAATGTTCCAAAAAATTGGCAACAACCAATTGGGCTACATAGGAGTGTTAACCATTTTTAGTTGGGTCAAGTTTCCAAAGTCTGATGTTTGTGAAGTTCACACAACTAAACCAATATTTTATGTTATTTAAAATTTTGAATCGGGCCAAAGAGGGGGTGACCTATGATGTAATGGAACCATAATATTTCTTTATTTCCATCCATATGAAGCATGAAATATGATCCTTTATTAGTGGGTCAATATCTTTAATTTTTTATAGAAATTAGACCTGAGGGTGTGATCCACTAAAGGTAACATGATGCTTTTAGGCCATTTCCTTGGGCAGCAATTTTCTAGGAAAATATTTTTCCAAAGGGAGAATTTACTAGTTACCAGCCTCTTAATCATCTTGGACCTGAGTGCTTTGTTCAACCAGTTATGTTTTTCAAAGTCAAAAATCTCACACATTACAAGTTTGCAGATTTTCTCAAAATTAAAGTCTATATAGGTTACCGAATATAAATATTGAGCATCTCTTATCAATAATTCAGCCTCAATTAATAGCTAGTCATGTATGTCATTACACCACATGGAACAAACAGTAGACAGATAAATGGAACAAAAAGTAGATATATAACTAAATTTTTTCTAAAAACAAACTTACACTCAATCTTCCTAGGGAAAATGGAGCAGAGACCCTCAATCACTACCAAATCCCAATGAAGGAAGAGTGGACCAGATCCTATAACTAACAAACAAGGCAACACACTAGTGAGGCCGACATTGAAGGAGAACTAACTACTGGTCCTGATTATCTTTCCAAACATATTAGAAATGGTGTAATTTGTGTGCTCACCTGTCTTCTAGATCAACCGACACCCCATCTTGCATCGAAAGTTGGAGTTAATACATTTTGTTGAAGCAACAAAGGTTAAAGCCTTTGTGGTTGATACTACTACAAGTACTGACCAAAGATCCACCCCGCATCCCTGCAAAATAGCCTCAATGTCGCAATGTTATTTTTCAACACGTTGGGTGAGGGATGAGCCACCCCATCCTTGTGGAATATTGTTCTTCCCACCATACTTTGACCACAGGTATGATTGCATGATCTGCTCTAGTTGTTGAAATTGAGTCTTACTAGGCAACCAACAAGATACATAATAAATTTGTGAGACATAGAGGATCTGTCCAACCCCCTTCTCAACTTCCCATCTAATGAGAGGTCCTTATGATGCCAAAATCAAGGCTTACTCTAAAATTTTTGAAGATGCGGTACACCAATCTTGGATAGCCACTGGTGAAAGCCCCACTTCAAAATTTCAAATTCAATGCCTAGATACCTCACAATTACCCTGGGTCGAACATAAGTCCGAGTTGTGGGAATATTGTAGGCTGAGAGTCTAACTCTAACAACTAAAAAAATTTATCATGGTCACTAACAACAACATCTAATGTAGAGCCAAAGATGTGCAAACAAGTATGAGCACCATCAACCAAGCTCTTCTTAACACTCATAGAATAAAGGATCCATTAGCAAAACGGTTGTTGTCCATGTCTAACCCATCGGGATGTAAGATTTCCTTCACTTGCCTCTAAATTCCAGCAACTTCAAATAGGTGAGCCAAGGCATCCATTGTCAAAAATACAAATCTGGGGCAAAGGGGTGCTCATGACAAATAGATTGATTTAGAAAAAATTCAGGGGATAATGAGTTACTAACAAGGAGAAATGTTGATGCATTAGAGAGTAGTGTGTTCACCATGGCCACACATTGTGCTCCAAAGTACAAGCAAAACCAACATGCCTGTGATGAAGCTCCAATCTGCAGAGAAAAAATGCTACTAGCCACTGCCTCAAGCCCATTCCAAGGCCTCTCAAGTCTAGATTACGTGTCTAGAATAATTGGACCCTGTACAAAACCTGTCTGCTCTTGTTGAACTACCTTCCATGCAATTGAGAGGCATTGCTTTAGTTGGGATATTTTATGAGACACTGAGGAAAGTAATGAGGCTCCAACCTCCAATGGTGCCCCTAGCTACATTCTTGGTAATGCGTTTACTAAGGCCTTGATTGAGAGATTTAGATAGCCTTTTAGAAGAGAAATTTTCAGCTGTCAAAATATATAAATAACCTTATATTGTGTTCAACATGGCCTTGTAGAAATAAAAATGAAGGCCATCCATTCCTGATGAAAAAATCACAACAAATGCCATCCATTCCCAAAGACTTGCTATTCTTCATAGAACTAAGAGCTAAAAAAACCCATCTCTTTCGAGAAGTCACTATCCAATTTGACTCAATCACTACACCAATAGATAGAAATCTTGCATGGAATGACTCTACAATGAGCATTCCTGACATCCACCACATGATCCGTAAAATCATTAAGAGAAAATATTTTGAAAATGCAATTGGAACGTGCCTTTGACCTTTATTCAATCCTCTACAAGAGATCCATCCCGTTGATGCAAACCAAGAATCTTGTAACTGTCACTTTTCTTTTCAAGTAGCCAAAGTAGGCTTTGGAATTTGGATCCCTCATCCTCTTAAAAAATCCATTATAGTCGAAAATGCACCCTGGCACCCCTTGTAATGCATTCCCTTTCCTTACAAACTGTTGTTTCCTCTTGAAGGACCACATTGTAGAGATCCCTCTCAAGGACAATGTGTATCTACTTGAGTGTAATTAGAGCATCTTGCAACTCTTTTAAGTTTTTCGCTTTTGTGGGCCATCATTGTGTCCCACCCATTCTATTACAAAGAAGACATTTCTCATACCCATCCTTATTTTTCTTCTTCTTTTCAAATTGATGTCATATGATTTCAAAGATCACATCCATGCAGTGTGGTCATCTGTTTTCTTTGAATTTATCCCATTAAAGAACTGGTATCACATATTTTTAAAATGGACCTATGGTAATGATGAAACTGTAAACAAAAAATAAAGCACAAACTCTAATATTTTAAAATATTGTAGGGGTGAATCCACAACTACTATCCTGAGATGTTTTTCCATCTAACATAAAGACTGCTTGTTTCTTGTTTCTAACTAGGTCAATTCCCAACATTTACGTTTTAAAAAATTCTAAGATACACTAATGATTCTTGTTACCTCACAAACCTGCACTTTAAGTGGTAAAGCCTTAAAACACATGTACAATATTTTGGGGAACTAAGAGGGTTTGTTTGTTGTCACCACAATATTGTCCTCTCTTTCTTTCGATTGTCTATCCCCTGGAACAAGGGGGGTTTCCTTAATTAAAATACAAGATAGATTTATAAATAGATTGTGATGGATTTTTTTATTTTTATTTTGTTTCTTTCTTCTCAGATTGCAGAAATTACATAGAGGGCCCTTACAAAGGTGCTCAATAATACACATTCATGGCAACAAAAGGGGTGATTGTACTACAAAATGCAAATATGTCCTACCATGAACTGAAATGACAATAGTAATTTGTCTAAATTAATAGTAATCGACAAGGGAAATTGATAGGAACACCTCAACCAAAGCCCTTCTTCAAATGACTGACTTTTAACTAATATGAAGCCTAATTTTGTAGGAAAATTTTAATGAATTTCCAACAATAGACAAACAAAATATGGATGCAATGATGAACCTCATATTACAAAATAAATCCTTGAACTTTTTTTCTCCAGTATATCTTCAACTAGGCTCACGGGGGAATTTCCCATTAATCCATCCATGCCTTTACAATGGAGAGAGATTTTGCGTGATGCCTTTTGTCATCCTCCTAGCCAAAATGTTCCCATGAAATGTGTTCATTTCACATAATGCTAGGGTTTTTTGTGCCATGTGTATGTATTCCCATTGGAATGCTTTTCAAGGAAGTTTCTTCACATCCACTCCCATTAGAATAGCATTATCTCACAAATCAATGGGGAGCTCTTTAAGATGTGGACTCTCTTGATTAGAGTAGAACAGGAAGAATTTTGCACTTGCCTAGGTTTAAATATGATATGATGTGCATTCTATTCCAGTGGTTTATTTGGTACACCATTCTATGCATGGATTGCATGATTTTAGGCCTAACAAATATACTTTGCAATATGTGCCAAATTTGAACCTTCTTCATATGTTATTATCCATGCTCCTATTCATTTATTCCTTGACATATTCATCCCCTATATTTTGCTTATTAAATAAGTCTTTGTTAACAAATTGGACCTACCTTTGGCCTAAATTCCATGACTGAGGTGTATCTATTTCATCAAAATTATGCAGGACATTTCCTAGGACCAACTACCTAGGCTTAGTTATCGATGAGATATCAGAAGATAATACAAATTGACAGCATTAAATCATGTCATCATGTTCTTGAGGGGAGATTACACTTGAGTCTCTGTAACAATAGCACATTTGATTTACCACTTGATCACAACCCGCTTGACAAACATTTTGGGAGGCCTGAAGGATAACATGGGGTGGCCCTGGGTCAATAACATGTACATAAGTGTAATCACTTCCTGATGGCATAAGTTCAATGACTACCTTCACATGCTGGGTAAAAGCTATGTGAATGGAAATTGGTCAGCAATGTTTTCCTTAAGGAGAATGAGGTTAGGCTTGGAATTTCTATATATGCACATGGTTCATCACATCCCAATGCCATAAGTTCAATCCCTTCCTATCCCCCATGGGTGAAGCCTGCGAAAATGGAATCTTGACCAAAGGTTTGAAACTCCTCACTACTAAGTGCTAGTCCCAAGCCTATTGGGCATTGATGCATTCTTCCCATATATGGATGTTGTTTTTACATTTTTGAGCAAACTTATTTAGTTATTTGGATTTTTCTACCAAGGGAGTCACTGTGTTAGGGGATGCTCAAGATGATATGACATAGTAGGATGGCAGGGTGGTTAATGAATTGTATCCATTTAGCTTTAAAACATGTTGCTCTTAGAATATTTTAATAATAATGGCTCTTTGTTCATGAGGAGTCACATATAATTTCATTACAGGGGAACATTTGTCCCATCTTTTTTCTTTCCAGTTACATCCTCCCCGTTTTGGACTTCATGGATAATTGTGTTTGCAGGTTTTGTGGCTACCATGGTACATGTCTGGTTCACTCATCACATGCAAGGACTTATGGTCAGTTGTGGGCAAAAGCTGTGCAATTCACCACAACAAACTATTCAACTACATCTTCTGTGGATTAGGAAATGTGGACAATTCAACCTAAAAACGTGGTGTGATGGGTGTGGTTGCAGTGGTTGTAACTTGCAAAGCCTCAGGTGTGCACAATTCAACCTAAAAAGGTAGTGTGGTGGGTGCAACTACAGTGGTTGTAAAGCCTCAGGAGTTGTTTGCGGGTTGCCATGACTCATGAGGGATGAATTCACATTTTGTACCCATTTATTTCCAGAAGTCCCTTATTGAGTATTGGTTTTAAGACTCAAGACTATGTTCTCTACTGATAACCTCAACTCAGAAAGTTGTATATGATATCTCCTTGTCCTTAACCCAAATATTTTAACTCTGAACCTTGTACTTGTTCCCTGACTCAAAATTTGTCTAATATGATATAAAATGTTAAGTCATGTTGAAGATGGATTTTATTACTATAATTTTTAAAATTAGAAAAATATCTTCCTAGTTGCAATCTGATATTCACAATAAACACTCATTGGATTAAATTTAGAAGAATATCTTCATAGTTGCAATGAGATAATCACAATAAACACTCCTTCGATTAAATCCCAATCAGTATGTATTTAACCATTCTCTGTATTAAATCATGACATGACAGGACAACAAAATTCTAACTGGAAAATCTTGTTCCTTCCTGAAATTATAAACGTATTTAATCATTAGTAGTTTTGGTAATATTAAGTATTTAATTATGAATAATTTTGGTATCATAGAGGAAATTAATCAATTGAGTTAGTCTTTTTATTATGTATATTGAATATCATATTTATTCTTAGTGTCTTTTTATTATGTATATTGAAAATGTTATTTTTAACAACTTTTGATCTTCCTAGATATTCTATTCCTTTAGTGTATCTTTGCACCTTTAGGGGCAATTGCTAGTTTAAAGTATAATTCTTTAAAGGGTGCTAGCTCAATGGAAGAGAATTTTCTTTACAAGTAGAAGGTTGGTGGTTCAATTCTATCGTGCCCTCATATTCATAGTGAATGGCGGAGATTAGTTTTTGGTAACAGATGCTCCTTTCACCATCACCAATGAGCTTATGGTGAAATTTTTCCACCCTCACTAAAATATGAAATGGTGATGATCAATGCACGCTACCATATATATGCATCAATAGTGACGACCATGAAATTTTCATCATCATAAATCGTTGTTGTTGATATGAAATGGTGAGGGTCATTCTTTTTCATTATAGTCATTATTCGTGATGGACCTTGATGTCACCAACGAACTTATCATGACATTTTTTTACTCTCACCAAATATGAAATGGTGACGGTCAATGAACGTCACCATATATATGCACCAATATTGACGGCCATAAAAGGTCATGTTGAACCTCAGAATTATCCTTTCTCTGACATCCTTTCTCACTTTTTTCCCTTACTTGCTCATAATTTCATATACTCCAATTAATGATAAATGTCATGTTTTGTCTCAAGGAATGAAATTAAATGATTTCCATGTTATATTCTGATGTTCTTGCTATTCGAATGGATTTTTGTAATTTGTCTACAGAACGCAGCCTATTCTGCAACTAATCATGGGTTCCGCAACTACTTTCATGGTATGAAAGGTTCCACGGATCAAATGAAGAAATGAGCCACATGGTAATTTCCAGAATAATTCACACATGGATTTCGTCCTATATACTTGATCGAATTCGATAGAAAAGGATGCATGAGATCGTGGTCAAAGTCCAGTCAAAGGACATAAGCTGAGAATAGAAGGACTCTTGATTTTCTATGATAGAAAAAATCAAGAGTTAAACAATCAAACTCCAATTCTATAATTCAGTTAAGATTAGCCACCTGTAGGCAAAATTAGCTCATTACAGTTATATTTGTTTTATTTAAATACCGGTTGTACAGAACCGAGGGTATTAAGTAATTTTTGGTGAAACATTGTGTATTCTTTTAAAACTTTGTTCTATTATAATAAAAGGATCGTTTTCATGGTATGAGTGATTTCTTAATGCGTATATAATCAGCTAGGATCTCAAACAAATCTTTTACAAAGGGCCCCTACACAGGAGGAGGTTTTTCGTTCATTGTCTTAGTTTAAATTCCTTACTCTGTTTTGTCAATTCTATTTTTAGAGTAGATTAATATTACATTACAGTTTTGATCAGTAGCATAGAATTAAATAATGCATGTCTTCCTAACATCAATGATAGAATAACTGTATAATCATTGTTTTTCTAAAAACATTTCATGAGGATGATCTATCTATTTTCAAATTGGATTAAGTTTGAAGCAATTGAGCTCACAGTTATCTAGTTTCCTTTAATGTTCTGTTGTTTATTTTCTTAGTTGTATCATTGGATGTTCTTAAAATTCATTTCAAGAAGATGATTTTATCATATTTCTAAACCGAATGATTGAATATATAATTCATGCAATTATTGAGTTTTCCTCTGCACACTTTACTTGTTTTTCTAGGATATTAGAAACTAAGGTATAATTAGTTTCTTACACATTATTTCAAGAGGGTGATACTTCATATTGAATGCTAGAGTAATCAAACATACATTAGTTGTTTACAATCAGTTGGGCTTTAACTTTTCATGTTTTCACATTTGCTTTTAGATCCTCATTTAATTGTATCATTGGATGTTCTTAAAGGTCATTTCAAGAAGATGATTTTATCATATTTCTAAACTGAATGATTGAATATTTAATTCATGCAATTATTGAGTTTTCCTCTGCACACCTTTCTTTTCTAGAACATTAGAAACTAAGGTATAATTGGTTGCTTACACATCATTTCAAGAGGATGACACTTCATATTGAATGATGGAGTTACTAAATATACATTAGTTGTTTTATTTTGAACATGCTTTCACGTAAAGTAGCATTGCAATTTCAATTTTAGTTATAAGATTTATATCCATGGAATAAGACTAATGTTAAATTAGAATTCATTAGAATAGATACTCTGTTTTCAGATCAGATTCTAACCAGTCAATAATCTTTGATTCATTTTTATGCAAATTAGTTTAACTTAGAAACACTTCCTTTTCTTCCTTCTTAAAATTCACTAGGATTCATTTGATTTCTTTCATATTTTTAGATTAACACTCTTAGATTTAAAGAAAAAAACCCCAAAACAACATAAAAATACATACAACAAAGTAAGAAGAAGGTTAAATGAGCACATATAATGCACCACACTTCATCAGTTTACAAACCTCAGTTGATAATTTATGTAAGAAATTTAAGACATTAAATTGACTAAGCAAGTCCATCACAAAAAATCATTGTTGTTCATATGAAATGGTGGCAGTCAATATCCGTCATTATAATCAATATTAGTGATGGAACTTGAATGTCACCACAACATATACTTTTGGTAATGCCACCTTTGGTGATGTTTAGGTTTTTGGTGACGGAGGCTACTGTCTGTTACCATTGCTTATATGAAATGGTGACGGTCACTATCCATCATTATAAATCATTTTTGGTGACATACCTTGAATGTCACCACAACACCTATACTTTCGGTGACGCCACCTTTGGTGACATTCAGTTTTTGGTGACGAAGACTCTTTTGACCCTCACCAATGCCCTTTTTTCTTGTAGTGATATATAGCATATCAGGGAGTTTTCAATGCACTCTATGCAATGGCACCTCAAAGACCATGGCAGCCACGTCCTACAGGTATGTCATAATCACATTTTCAATTTCCTTATGCTCAAAATCAGATGTGGAATATTCCAATTCCCTGGTAGCCTTGGCCTCCTCAACAACCTTAGTAGGGAAATTTTTCTCACCCTGCTACTCAGAATTTTCCAGCTCAAAACATTTATCCTATGCATCCCACACTACAACACATGATACAGCCACAACAACAACTTTAGTTTCCTGCCCCACCAAATCAACCTCGTCCCACACAACTCCCTACTCAGCCAATGTCTAACCCCAACAATAATACCATCCAATCTACTCACAATATTGGATTGGTCACTTATCCCACTTTTCTTACCTATTGTATTGCACCACCGCTATTGTAGGAAATTTTTGTTCCTGTGTTACAGGAATTTCCAATGTCGCTGTAGGAAATTAAACTTAGATCGGAAAATTTAGTGACTTAGCTCGAAAGAATTGAAGAGATTGTAGAGGAAGATACTCTGGAAATGCTTGAAGTTGAAACTACACCTAAAATAGTAGAAAAACCTACTGTAAGGCCGCAAGAACCTTCCTCGTCCCATACGGTTCAACCTCCTTTTTCGGAGAGGTTGGAAATGAAATTAAAATGGCCCAAGTTTGATCTTGTGTCTGAACTGAGAAATGTGTGCATTAAAATCCCATTAATGCAAGAAATTAAGGATATCTTGATTTATGCCAAAACAGTGAGTGATCTATGTACCAAGAAACTAGGAAGACAGAAGAAAGAACCCTCCACAATTCAAGTAGGTGGAAAGCTTGCAAGTTTAATGTCCATCGGATTTGTTACTGAAAAATATGCAGACCCTAGAATCCCTATGGTCACCACCTTTATCAATGGGTATCCCATAAAGAACACTTTAATTGATTTAGGTGCAGCCATTAATGTAATGACGATGGAGACTTCATATCATATAGGATCCTTTGACTTATTACCTACTCCTACGATGTTAGAATTAGCAGATAGGTCTAAGGTAAATCCAAAGTGGGTATTAGAAGACATTGTCATCTCATTAGATTCTTGGGAGTACCCTACAGTATTTTATGTACTTCAGCCTAAAACCAACTTGGGAGGGAACCCTTTGATCTTGGAGAGGCCGTGGTTAGCCACTGCAGATGCCTACATAGGGTGTACGTCTGGAAACATGACCACCACTCATGGAGCTGAAACAAAGCACTTAATTTGTATCCCCTTGCTAAACCCCTCTTGAGATCAGAAAATACACATTGGGTTGAAGAAGAAGAGCATGATTCAGAATGTACCCAACCAGTTTTAACAATTTCCCAAGCCATGTGCCTTAAGGAAAATTCAGAAGAAAATTTGTTAAATTGTTGTATTTCTAATCCTGATTTTCTGCAGCATTTAGAAGGGAATCATAGTCATAATTTAGGTGTCATTACTAATTTTCAAGATTTTTATGAGCATATTACAACAATTGAACTAAATTAAGCCCTCTTGTTTTCATTTCCTGCATATCCCATGACTGAATGGGGGAGTAAGTGTTGAAAAGTGTAACTAGGAGCGGTATTCATGTTCAATATGTAATTATGTATTTATGTAAAGAAGAAGATAAAGATAATAAAATGTATTTTGTTGAACTTACTTCATGGGTTTCATGAGCAAGATTTTATTATGTAGATAAACTTCTTCTTGATGTCTATTAGGTTTTTATCTTCTAGGAATAAATAGAATTAAGTGTCTCATACATGAAGGATCTAGTCTAGAAATATATGCTCCAAGACCTTATGGAAGAATGGAAGACAAACTGGAAGACTAGCTCACAACAACCCTTAATAAACGATGGAAGACAAGATGTATTTACAATTAATAATGCCACATTAAATGCTAAAGAAAATACACTTCATGTCAGCCTATTCATAGTGGACAAGTCAGCCTAATACATAGCTAGATGGTCAGCCTAATAGCTGGAATAGTCCCCTATATATACCTTGAACCTGCAGATCATTTGGACAAGTTAAGGAAATCATATCACACTGAAATCAGTGCGGATTTGAAGACGGGAAAAGGTGCAGATATTCTGAGTCATATTTCGGATTCTAGAAGATATTACAAGGTGGATTAAAGACAAGAAAAGTGCGGATAATCTAGAAGGATAATAAGTGAGGATTGCCCTAAAATCTAGTGCGGATGTCAGATAGAGAAAAGTGCATATTATGAATAGCAAGAAGTGTGGAAATACCTAAGCATAACAGTGCGGTTTCAGGACATGATCAATATGGATTTTCTGAGTATAGAATTGCAGTGAATGAAGGTGTGAAATCAAAGAAGTGTTGGGATGAAGTATGATATAAATAAGAAGGATAGAAGGAAGGTAAATCTATGATTTACCTTCCTATCTTCATCACATAAAAGGAGAGCTAAATATCTCAAGTGAACTTGAAGAAGTATTATGATAAAAAAAGACTAAGTCAAGGGAGATATAATTAGAGATCAAGTTCTCTAAGTGGTGGGGTAGGTCAATGCAAGTTTGTGCAAAGAAGAAGGATTAGTGTTGTGAGTATCCTAAGGAACGTTGACAAGGTCTTGGAAGCATATCTAGGTCAAGGGTCTGAGTCTTGGTCATGGTACTTGTCATTTGAAGATCTATAAGAAGAATTTTTGCAGGTTTTCCTCTCTAAGAGGGAGAGGTTTTTCCCTGGCTCTAGGAGTCTAATTTTGTGTCTTATGTACTTTGCTAATTGATTTGATGAAAGTCTAAATAAGATAAAGAATAGAATACATAAGTAACTAAAGTAAGCTCACAGGTAATTATGAAGAAGAGAATTTGAATTAAACACCAGCCCTCTAAATTCTCAACATGGTTTCAGATCTTAGGTGCTAAACTCAAGGGTTGCTTGTCAAAGAAGACACTCTAGGAAGTGAAGTTTAAAGTTTGGGTTGGAAAGTCAAATCAGTTTACAAGGAGACTCTCTAGCTACTTCAAGAAAGATATCCTATCTCATTCCAACTCACTCAAGAAAGTAATCTTTGTCATCAAAGACTCACATTCAAGACATTGTTAGAAGGAGGACTTTAACTTCTGAAGGTATCCTTTATCATCAATGATTCAAGATCACCTACATTGAAGATTTCTATCGTAGAAGAAGCTCTCAACTTCATCTTCATCGTCATCAAGGAAGCTGCAAGCCACTCTCTCAAGTAAGTATCTATGACCTTACTTAAATCTATCAAGATGACCTATTGTGAAGAGAGCAACAAGTTGGTCGGCTCATCAAACTTTAGTGCATGGAAGAAGAGGATAGATTTGAACATAATTTAAGAATAAGTTATGGACTGTATCGAAGCATCTACATTTCAAACCCCAAAAGAAGATGCTCCAGCTCATGCCAAGTACATGAAGGGAGAAATTAGAGCACAAAGGATTCTAATAGAATCCATTAATGACTCTCTAATTCCCTATGTATCAAAACAAAAGACTGCAAAACAAATATAAGAGAAAATGATGGAGCTATTCTTTGTGAGTACTGCAGGAGAAGAAATATCTCTGAGACAAGAAATATACAAAATGAAATTTTCAAGAGAATAAGGAATCACCTCATACTTTATGAGGATTTCTGAAATAAGAGATCAACTATAGGAAATGGGAGAAGTAATGTGTGACACTGAGATGACTAGAGTGGTACTGAATTCTCTACCAGCAAGAATGGGCAAACTTCACTTCCAGTTTATACGGGAAGAAAGAAGAAACACCATTCCATGATTTATGGTCTCTATGTAAAATAGAGGAAACAAGATTGAAAGACAAAGTTGATACATAACCAAGTGAAGGGAATCAAGCCTTTGCAGCCATATCCAGGAAGAAAGGAAGGTTCAGAAAATTTGGTCCTTAGAATAAAAGAAGGAAACAGACAAAGTACGATGCTTTTGATGTAATGAACTTTGGCATTACAAAAGAGATTGTCTTAAATCTGACAAGGAAAAGAGGAAAAGGGAAGAAGCACATATCTCAGATGTGAGGGAAGGACCCGATGCAAAGAAATCTAAGAAAGAAGAAGCAAGGGATCTTTACTATGATTGAGATCATCTTCTCCTTTAAGTGATTTATGTTGATCATAAAATATTATGATAGGAAGCAATGTATATTATAGAATCATGATAAAAATCATGTTAGGAGCTCTTGGTGAATTAGCTCTGGGAAAACCTCTCTAATAGCATTACTAATGGAAAGCATTCATCAAGATCAAGGGTCATCATGGAAACAGAATTCTTGAATGTGATGACATATTGATGCAACATGCTAAAAGAATGAAGCTATTCATTTTAGAGAAATTGCTACAGGATGACTCAAGGGAAGAATGTATGAGGTATGTATATATATTTATATGCCGACACTGGATGCCGTGAAGTCATGTCATATGGTTACAGGTAATAGACTTCCATATTTAAAAGTATGATCTATGAAGAAGCATGTCTCGGTGCACTGACAGATGAAACCAACATAATATGTCCTCATGGAATATGAGGTGGTTGTATATGAATGAGAAACTAGAAAATTTTTAAGTTCCTGGGAATGAAGAATGTGCAAAAAGGAAGAGATTAGGAAATGCAACCATGTCAAGAGGCAGTTATCATCCGGAAGTCAAGAATATGTGACTAGATGATCTCCTAGGAGGATATGTAGAATCTGACAGAATCCTGGTAAAGAAGAAGACCCTTGACAAAACATATCATTAGGATATGTGTCAATCTAAATAAAGGATGCCAATGCCTACAGGAAGATGTCATGGTGAAATATTATCACTAAGGTAACTTATGTTTTAAAATTTCATGTGTATATGTTTATCTGGATGAATTTGTGCAGGGCTGCTAATCATAAGAAATGATGTATGATCCTTGTAGATGATTCGAAGGAAAATAGCATGGCATAACGATGGACTAGATAAGGAAGTCTGATAAATCACTTTCTTATAGCTGACATGACTTGTGGATGAAAGTGATGGATGAGATGTTCCATATGAAGCTAAAATTTGAAGATTCCTCAATATCAAAATCCATGACATCAAGGGCAAGAATTCTTCATGAGCAGTTGCGTGTCTCACCATTGCTGCTGCAGGTCCCTAGTTAAGAGGGATCCCGGTAATAATTTTCTTACTTGGAATAAACTTGGTAATTCTTGAGAATGAGCTTAGGTACATTCCTTGCATAGGAATGAGTACATTCCCTTGTGGAATAGGTCCCCCCTTGTTGAGAGGGAGAGATAGAAACATCATTTTGGTCTTCACTTGGGAAGAAAGAATGGAGGATTGGGTAATCATCTGGCATTCAATACTCTTTGAGAATGTGTTAGGGAATTCAAGATAATAGTAGTTGGGGACCGATATACTTTGAGGGCTATCTTACCAAGAGAAAAATAGTCCAAGAAGGTCATACTTTGGGAACACCCGAGTGGAGTATGTACATTGGAGAGACAATGACTATGGTGTTTATAATTCATGTGTCTCGCCAACATTGTATCCCAATCCGATTCTTCTTATGAGATTCTTCAATTTGAAAGTGACCATGTACCTGTATGAATACCTCCCCAGTTAAGAGGGAGTGTTGAAAAGTGTAACTACGATCGGTCTTCATGTTGACTATGTAATTATGTATTTATGCAAAGAATAAGACAAAGATAATAAAATGTATTTTTTTGTACTTGCTTCATGGGTTTCATGAGCAATATATAATTCTGTAGATAGAATTATTTTGATGTCTATTAGGTTTTTATATTCTAGGAATAAATAGAATTAAGTGTCTCAAAAATGAAAGATCTAGTCTAGAAATATATGCTCCAAGACCTTGTGGAAGAATGGAAGACAAGATGGAAGACTAGCTCACAACAACCCTCCATCAAGTTGGAAGGCAAGCTCACAACATCCCTCAATCAATGATGGAAGACAAGCTGTATTTTCAGTGAATAATGCCACGTTAAATGATGAAGAAAATACACTTCATGTCAGCCTATTCACAATGGACAAGTTGGCCTAATACATAGATGGATGGTTGGCGTAATAGCTGGAACAGTCCTTTATATATACCTTGAACCTGCAGATCATTTGGACAAGTTAAGGAAATTAGATCACACTGAAATCAGTGTGGATTTCAAGAAGGGAAAAGGTGCGTATATTCTGAGTCATATTGCGTATTCTAGAATAGATTAGAGGGCAGATTAAAGAGAAGAAAAGTGCGGATAACATGGAAGGATAACAAGTGTGGATTACCATGAAATCTAGTGCGGATGTCAAACAGAGAAAAATGTGTATTATGAATAGCAAGAAGTGTGGAAATACCTAAGAATAATAGTGCAGGTTCAGGACATGATTAGTACGAATTTGTTGAGTATAGAATTGCAGTGAATGAAGGTGTGCAATCAAAGAAGTGTTGGGATAAAGTCTGATATAAATAAGAAGGATAGAAGGAAGGTAAATCTATAATTTACCTTCTCAAGTGAACTTGAAGAAGTATTGTGATAAACAAAGACTAAGTCAAGGGAGAGATAATTAGAGATCGAGTTCTCTAAGTGGTGGTGTAGGTTAGTGCAAGTTGGTGCAGAGGAGAAGGATTGGCGTTGTGAGTATCCTAAGGAATGTTGACAAGGTCTTGGAATCATATCTAGGTCAAGGGTTTGAGTCTTGGTCATGGTACTTGTCATTTGAAGATCTATAAGAAGAATTCTTTGCAAGTTTTCCTCTCCAAGAGGGAGAGTTTTTTCCCTGGATCTAGGAGCCTAATTTTGTGTCTTGTGTACTTTGATAATTGACTGGATGAAAGTCTAAATAAGATAAGGAATAGAAGACATAAGTAACTCAAGTAAGCTCACAAGTAGTTATCAAGAAGAGAATTTGAATTAAACACTAGCCCTCTAAATTCTCAACAGTAAGGTCGCTGAAATTTTTCCTGGAAAATTTTTAAACATTAATTATGCCTTAACTCCTTAACAATAAAAATTGTTAATTCAAACATTGAAAAAAAAATTGGATACATTTGCATGGGAATATATAGACATGAGGGGCATTCACCAAGATACATGCATTCATCATATTTATATAGAAGAAAATGCTAGGCCCATGAGACAGCCACAAAGAAGGATGAACCCCACCTTAAGGGAAACTATGAAAGATGAATTGCAGAAATTGTTAAATGTAGGGTTCGTTTATCTATCTCAGATAGCCAGTGGGTATCTCCATTAGTTATTGTTCCAAAAAATAATGGTAAATGGAGAGTGTGTATAGATTACAGGGAACTAAACAAAGCTACATTAAAAGACCATTTCCCTTTGCCTTTTATAGACCAAGTGCTGGACACTTTAGTAGGGAAAAATTATTTTTCCTTCCTAGATGGGTTTAGCAGATAAAATCATATTAGGATAGCTTTAGAGGACCAGGAGAAGACAACATTCACATGTCCCTGGGGTACATATGCATATAAGCTATTACCATTTGGTCTATGCAATGCACCAACCACATTCCAACGGGCGGTCCTTGGTGTTTTCTCTAACCTTTTGCATGATTGTGTGGAAGTTTATATGGATTATTTTACAGTAATGGGTGATACTTTTGAATAGGCTTTACATAATCTTGAAATTTTTTTGCAGAGGTGTAGAGAAACTAATATTTCATTAAGTAATGAAAAATGTTTTATGATTATGACTGAAGGTATTGTTTTGGGTCATCATGTTTCTGCTACAGGAATTAAAGTTGATCCAATAAAGATTGAAGTTATTGTAAAGATTCTCCCACCAACTAGTCAGAAGATAGTTCGAAGTTTTCTTGGACATGCAGGCTACTACAGAAGGCTTTTTGAAAATTTTACAAAGGTAGCCTCTCCATTGTTCAAATTATTGACTAAGGAATTTGGATTTCATTAGAATGATGAGTGTCAAGCTACATTTGATATACTCGAGGAAAATCTTTCTTCAACACCTGTCTTAAGAGGCCCAAATTGGAAATTACCCTTTCACATTTCCACTGATGCCTCTAATTTAGCCATAGGAGCAGTATTGGGTCAGAAGGAGGATTCGGTAACCCATGCTATTTATTTTGTTAGTAAAAAATTAATTCCTATAGAACTGAATTACACAGTAACTGAAAAATAATTACTTGTTTTAATTTTATGCTATTAACAAGTTTAGGCACTACATCACAGGTTATGAAGTTTTTGTACACACTGATCATTCTACCATCCGATATCTCATGAATAAACTAGTCACTAATGATAGGATCACTAGGTGTCTTTTTCTGCTGCAGGAATTTGACATCACAATATTGGACAGACCGGGAAAATAAAATCAGTTAGTTGATTTCTTATCTAGGCTCAACCATGCAGGTGAGGATGTTCCTGTTAATGATAGCTTTCCCAATGAAAATTTGTTTTTCATTTCTGTCAAAACACCTTGGTTTGCAGATATGGAAAACTACCTTGCTACAAGAAAGTTTCCACCCTACTTTTCATCTAGTCAGAT
The DNA here is from genome assembly GCA_034641835.2 of Pinus albicaulis. Classification (NCBI taxonomy): domain Eukaryota; kingdom Viridiplantae; phylum Streptophyta; class Pinopsida; order Pinales; family Pinaceae; genus Pinus; species Pinus albicaulis. The sequence continues at coordinate 1,148,988,277 of CM076570.1, forward strand.
TAAGAGGATTATTAGGAAAAGTGTTGATTACTCTTGGATTAGGGGAGATCTCTTTTTTACTAGGCCTAATTTGATTATTCGCAGGTGTTTCAAGGAAGATGAGATCTATGACATCATTAGATCCTGTCATGATGAACCTTGTGGAGGACACTTTGCAGACAAGCAGACAGCCTATAAGATCCTCCGCTTAGGTTACTACTAGCCAAGTCTTTTTAAAGATACAAATGAGTGCGTTCAGAAGTGTGATAGCTACCAGAGAATGGGGTGGCATGTACAATCAGAAAAGATGCATTTGCAGCCACAGATTCTCATAAAACCCTTCAAGAGGTGGGCTCTTGATTTTTTAGGTCCCATCAATCCTATGTCCAAAGGTAAGAAGAATATTTTGGTTTGTACTGATTATGTTACAAAGTGGGTGGAGGCAAGAGAACTACCTAGAGAAACAGAGAAAGAAGTGGAGGATTTTCTTTTCTCTGATATTTTTGTAAGATTTGGAGTACCTAGGGAGATAGTTACTGATCAAGGTGCTCAGTTTATGTCCAAGATTATGCAGGTAATTGTGAAAAAATATCAGATTACTCATCATAAGTCCACCCCTTACCATCCACAGGCCAATGGGTAGGTGGAATCAACAAATAAAGTGTTGGAGACAATACTTACCAAGACAGTGCAATTACATAAGAAGGATTGGTCTAATCAACTTCCAGAGGCATTGAGGGCTTACAGGATCACATGGAGAAATACCATTGGCTTCTATCTATATGAATTGGTGTATGGAAAGAAATTTTTATTGCCCATTGAATTTCATATCATAACTTTCAAGATGGCTGCAGATTTGGGTATAGACCTTGACGAAGTTCAACAACAGAGAATCTTATAGCTCAATGAGTTGGATGAGATTAGTTAGGATGATTTTTAGCATACTGAATTGATCTAACAACAACGGGTTAAATGGCATGACAGATACATTACAAAGAAGCAATTCAAAGAGGGATACTGGGCATTGTTGTATGATTCAAAATTTAAGAACTTTAAAGGGAAATTCAACACACATTGGCTATGCCCTTATGAAATTGAGAAAGTTTTTGATAATGGATCTATTCAGGTAAAAAATATTGATAATGGGAATTTTACCTTATTGGTGAATGGGCACAGACTCAAGCTATATCAAAAACCCCAATCTAAGGAGGAATTTGTGGAAGAAATTGTGAAGAAGAAAGACCTAGAGATGGTGAGAGAAGGAGTCATTCCTTCCACTACCTCTTCCTAATTTTCCTGTTGATGCAATGAGATCACTTTGTTCCTCATCGTTCTCGGTAAACCATGAGAGGGATTTCTAATGGGTACAGGTTTATTCCTTTTTCTGGGCCCAATGGACTAGTTATGGAAAATTAGCCCCCTTGGAGTCTTCTTTTTCATTATTTCAGACTCTATAAAATTGAAATCTGGCGAGCATGGACTACCTCTGGGCTCGTTAAAAACACATGTCAGTAGATCCTTTTGGATCCTCTCAATAAATTATGTTTTTCAGTTAATCTGTGGATTTCTCGTGTTGGACTGATGTGGGATTCCTTAAGGCCCTCCTTCCAACAATCTTGGCCCATTGACATCAGTAAATTATCTGGGTACAAGATTAGAGCCTTATGATTCCTTGAAGCCTATATGCCCTAATTACAGGCTATCTCGCCAGCAACATTGGGGAATCATTATGGCTCCTTGACTACTAGATCCTACAGGGGGTTCTACATCAACTTATAAATTCACACCTGATAGGATTCAACAGGGTACCTTTGTTCTCACTCTCATTAACGGTGATGGGCCTCGCATTGGTTAAAAATTGACCTCAATGGTTGGTAATCCAATGATACCATTGCACATTCGACATCAACACCTTCATTCATGTGAAATGAACTATACATAAACAGGGAGAAATGATTTTTCCTGCAGAATGTTCAGCAGTCACGGCTTCATTTCCTGCAACAATGCCTTGCTTTCCTGAAGAAAAAAAATCATAAACATAAAATTAGTTTAAATTATTTCATAAAGTACTGAAAACTTTATTATTAGTCGAGGTCATGAATTGTGTGATCATACATCTAATGTAATTTTGAGTGGGTTATCATTCCAAGAAACAAGCAAACGTCATTGGAGGACTGGACCATTGGGAGGTAAGTTTGGTAAGGTACATCTAGTGATATGACACTTGAGGTAAGAGGTAATGATGCTTAAATTTTTAAAAATTGCATAGTTTAAGCTATGGTAACCCTTGCAGCAAAACATGGTCGTAAATCGTTGCATCATAAATGAAGCTCCACGCCCGATCATCATGATTCTGACATGACCTGAAAACGTATTTCAGGTATCCATTTCGCAGGTCGGATCATGATGATAATCATGATCACAACCTACTTTGAAATATTCGTGCTCTCCAATATTTCCAATTTAAACCTCTCTTTGTCAAATGATCCATTGCAAGTTTTAAACAACCACATTTCTGTGAGCCTCATTCTTTTTGTCTCTCCCATTTTTCCTTCACCATGTCAAGACTGCGTGCCCTTGTTCAATTTGCGATATAAGGCCCTTTGTTGTTGGAAGCTCATCCTCGTAGCAAGTTCAGACCAGAGAAATCAGGGTGGTTGCCATTGTTTCAAAAATTCAATGGCTACAATTCAGAAGTCACGAAATCATTCACCTTGAATGTAAACAGTGATAAGGCACATGTCAGGAATGTTCAGTTCCGATTATCAGAGGATCTGGTGGCTTGGGCATGCGAGATGTCATAGGAAGGGGAACGTTGGTTTAAGAATCAATGCTTTAATAAGGGAATTTGCGTGTCCATTCTCAATAAGGAGCAAACTAACCCCGACTAGAGCAAGGGGGATTCCACAAGAATTACTGAGAAGTGACGCATGTTATTTTTCCTGCAGAAGTATATAACATGCGAAGGTCGCTTTGGGCTCGCATTTTTATTTCACATTCCGCTTCTCAGACATTTTCAATACAAGCATTTGAATTTTCCATATTATTTGAATAATTCCCTAATAAAAATGTCTACGGCTGCTAAGGAAAGGGAAACCCACTTGGATGAAAACCTTTATCACCATGGGCTTGTAAAGATCATATTGATGGAGGTTCTATAGAAGAAGAAAAAGATGTGGGAGGATTATTTAGCCGAGAATTATTTTGTGGGGGACAAAAACTCTGATCCTTCAAAGCACCAGGAAGAAGAGTCAGCAAAAAATCCACGGAAAAATCCATGGACTCGTGGACCAAAGACAAAGGAGAATGAAGAAGATGAAGAAGTGGTGGTGACCGAGGAGACTACAAGTAAAAAGCCCAAGATAAAGGGCACTTCTACCCCCTCTAAGAGACTCACAAGGAGCCAAGCTGCCAAGATGGCTATAAAGGACACAGAGAAAGGGGGGGTACTGCCCAAGAAAGTTGATAAAAAGAAAGGAAAACTCCGCGACTCGCCTAAAGGGAAGGTGAAGGTGGAGATGGCTACATTCATTGATGGAGAAACAATTTCCTTCCAGGATACCCCGCTGCAGGAAAGGGGGAATGAAACAGTAAAATAATAGGAGGACCTTAGTGTGCCTCAATCTTCCCAAGGACATCATGAGGGGGAAGTAGCCCCCCAAAAGAAGCAGTATCTACAAGAGTTAGAGGAGATTATTACTGAGCTCATGGTTTCAGAAAGGGCATTGAGAAAGGAGAACAAAGCTCTGAAAGAGAACAACCTTCATATGCAGAAAGAGCATGAGGAATGGCACTAGAAGGCGTCCTGAATTATGAAAAAGAAGCAGGCTTAGATTGACCATCTGAAGAAGAAAAATGAGATTTACAGGGGTCAGGTTCAGGCAAAGTCTAGCAGGGCCTAGCTAGATCATTTGGCTGCAGTAGCTGCAACCCAGGGCAGAGACTAATTTCTTGTTTTGGAGGATGCAAAATTTTTGCTTGCATAAGGGACATGCAAGACAATAGGTGTGGGGGAGATTTTGAGTCCCCATTTTTCCCAATTTTGAAACCTTTCTTAGACCTTATCTCTCCCATTTTGACCTTTCCTTAAACCCTAATATGCTTTTTTCGGTTATATCAGCTAGGTTTTGGCCAAAAGGGGTACTATAGGCTTGAGGTATGCAAATTAACATAAAAAGTATCATTTTTACCTTTAGTCTTAAGTATTCCTTAACTAGATGTCTCCTTTTTTAAATTATCATGACAAATGATCTAAGAATCCTATGCAGGTTTGCTTTGATCCGAAACAACCCTAAAATTCCTGAAGACAATTCCCACATTTTGTACAAATGCTCCAGGAATCCTATAGTGGATTTCCTACAGCCACTCCAATGTCCTGCATCAGAATTAGTGGTTAGCTATGTTACACTCATTCCAAATCAAATGAGAACATGGGCTTTGTGGGGAATTTTTTGTACATGGACGTTGTCCTATTGGTCGTGCCAAATCTGCCTTCAAAACTACCCAAATTCGCAAACCTCTTCTCTTTGGCCGCATGAGGAGCACCTTCAACCTTGTAACAAAAAATTTCTAATCCATGCTTTCAGTAATGTATTAGACCCAGCTTAGCTAATTTTGATGATATCGTACCTGTATTGACATATCCTAGCTCAGATTATCATTTTCGTCATTCGATCCAAATATGGGCTTTCGAACTTGTATAAATTTGACTGTTTTTTTTTATGTAAGGAGTTGGTTGGGTTGCATTTTTTTATAGCACATATCAGATTGTACTTGGCTGTAATATTTCACGTTAACACAATATTTCATGTTCTGTCTACTCTATTGAGTAAGCCACTTTAATCTTGTAGGGGTTGTGAGTGAGGAAGGGCCTCCTTCATTCAAAAACCCCTTAGTTGTGTGTGTGCATTTTAATTTATGTTATGTAGTAATAATTATTTCATTCAACTAATGTACTCTTTCTGAAGTTTTCAGCAGCAATTATCAATTGATTAAGTGATTCAGTTTTCATGTTAAATGTGTGGATTTCATTTGATCAAGTTTGATTTGTATTGTCAATTTGATTTATTTCTTGCTGTAAGTTTGATCTCCTAACTTTTGTAATCACATCAAAAAGACTAAGAGCTGTAGAGGGATGTACAAATCCACTCCATAGCCTTTGCTGCAAAATGTGGATTCAGAAAAGAGGCATCAGTTTGATGAGTGATTGACTGGTTTGATTAGTAAACACTTGAAGTATTAATCATGCATATTTTTGCACGGCATCTCATAAGCCTACCTACCCTGGGTTGACAATTTATGATTGACAAATTATAAGCCTATAATTTGAATCAACACCCCCTTAGGTACAAAATTATGTTTGTCAAATTCTTGGAGAGTGGCGTTGGACATGGTGAGCGTTAGAGAGCCAAGAGCCTTCCAACATGATGCTGACATGACACACGTGGAAGAGCCTTCATCCACTAAAGTGCGGTGAATATTCTTGTGGAAAACACGCATGATGATCTAAAAAGAAATATAATGGGAAAGGTGAGGAGTAGAGTTGTCATCATTAAAGGCAATGAGACTTGAGTCAGATAGATCAATTCCACCAATCACAGACAACAAGGCCTTGTGATTCTGAGGAAATATTTGCAAAACCTCTAGGGTAGACATGGCACAAGGATCCTGGGAAAGATCTTCAACAATATTGTAATGTTAAGCAACCCGGGCAAAAGGATTGTATATTGTCTTATGAATAACACCCTTGGGGGGCGATAGACAACTTCCATAGGCTTATCCAAATTGAGAGGTCCAGTGGAAGTAGGTTATTAGGGGAATTTTGAGGTCTAAAATGGGCCACCTAAGGAAATTATAAAATAATAGTGGAAATAATAAAATAATATTAGATTACATGATCAAATTTTAGAGGAAAAAAAACTACTTTTTCAATATTTTCAACTTATCTCCCTATGGGTTTACTCAAAATTTGAGCGAGAATACTCGTTGGATGAAAATTTTGATTCTTCATCCAAGGAGTACCCATGTTTCATACTTTTGATGGACCCTTCTACATGAAAAATCAAAAATACATGAAAAACATTATTGCAATCATGCTTTTTATGTATTTTTAATTTTTCATGTAGTAGGGTCCATCAAAATTATACAACATGGGTACTCCTTGGATGAGGAATTAAATTTTGCATCCAACAAGTACTCCCGCTCAAACTTTGAGTAAATTATTAGGGAAATAAGTTGAAAATACAAGTTGAAAAAGTAGTTTTAATATTTTTTAATCTTTTTATTTTTTTACCCCAAAAATAGTGAATCATCCTCAATGGTTGACATCATCATCTTGAGTCCTGTTGGTTCTTATAAAGTATATTCTGGTTACAAATTTTTCTTAGGAGGCCCATTTTAGAACTCAAAAGTTATATAATTTTAGCTGGTGAGTCCTTAGAAGAAGAAATCGACTCAAGAACATTATATGATTTAGCTCATGTGGTCACATTCACGTCTTCCTTGCACATGAAGACAGATGAATTATGGGTTGGATGAGAAAATTACCCCTCATTTCCCCTTTCCATAGGTAGAGGAGGTTGAGAAATGATCTGTTAATAAGGTTGTGCAAGAAATGGATGAGTCAACACCTCAGGTTGTTGAGTATATGGTGGTGAAAGGAGCTTATGGAATTCATCAATATGAGGGCACTCATGGGTGAGGTGGTCATCTTGACATATTTTACAAGGAAATTTGACTTTGCAAAGACGTTCACTAGTGCCCCCTCCCTGATTCTTAGGATTTGGTTGAGTATATTTAGTAGTTTGATTATTTTTTTAATTCTTCTTCTTATTATTTTTACAACTAGATGGTTGGTTATTCTTCGGTTAAGTGGACTTCACCGTAAGAATGTCGATGGACTTCTCAGGAGAGGGTACTTTAGCATATTCAGATGCACTTCTTGGGGCTTGATATGTAACATTCAATTTCCCTAGTTGGGAAGAAATTTGGCTCACATAATCAAAAATAGACACAATCACGCCATCAACATGTGGGCGAGGAACAAGTTTAGGTGGGTCGATGGACGACCTAGGGGAATTAGGCAACACTTCATATAACATACCCAATTGTGAGTAAATCAAATCCAGTTTTGGGCAGCTAAGATGCCTTGCTCCATAGTGACCTATTTAAACATATACACGTCTTTGGTTATCTGAGGTCATAAATATCGGATGAACCATTTACACAAGATCTCATCCAGAATCTTGGTTCTAACCAACCTCTTGCGACGACACCATTTATGAATATGGTCAGAAATCATAGTGGCATCATCTTGTTTGAAATTTGACAAGAGGTTGGAATCGATATCATACCTCATTGACAACTAAAAGTGTGTCAAGAAATCCTAAGCTAAAGAGGAAAAGCCACTGTAGGATGTTGTGTCCAATTCAATGTACCATTTGGCAGCGTCTTCATTCAAGGTACATTGGAACAATCAAAGTTTAACTGAATCATCCACCAATGAATTAAAAGAACACCATAAATGATAGATTGTAACATGGGTGGATGGATTCTCCCCAAGCTTCCCTTCAAACTTGGAAAGATCGGATGGAAATTTAGTGGGAATGGTTGGCCACCAAGGATCATGATGGATGGGATCATTAGTCAACTTCATGAAATACGGTAAATCAAGAAAATATAAGAATGGATTTTGGATTTGGCTAAATGGATCATAGGCGGGAGAAGCCCGTGACCAACTTTGCGGCCCCCCCATATAAGGATTAGAATGATGCACTTCTTGGTGAAGGAAATGGTTCACCCCAGAATAATACTGCTACGGTCCATAATGAATGGTGAATGGATATTTCCCCCTAGGTATATACCCCTAGAGAGTAAAGGACCCCCAAGATCATGGCTGCTCATGAGGTTATACCCAAGAGTAAAAGAAGGACCACTCTACACAGTAGGACCAACATAAGGAGAATTAATTTTGTAGGAGACAACATTGGAAACAGGGTTGCCCCTAGGTAAACTATCCCCCCCAAGAAAGGTGTTGGCATGTGGTGTCCCTCCAAAAAGAGAACTATACCAAGATTGTGTCATGCTAGAAGCAACGTTTCCCCCAGGCTGACTAGGAACAATTGGTGATCCCCCCCACATATTTCAAGAAGTAACCACACCTGATTGAGGAAAAGGAATCATTGGTTGAGGAGAGTTGGATGAAAATACTCCTGATCCTACTCACTATTTAGGATGAGGCACCATGGTCGACACAGAATATGGTGTGGGCATGGAAAAATTTTAGAAATTTTCAAGATATATAGACGAGACTAGTGGAATGCTCCAAGAAGAAGTGTGAGGTGTAGATGGAGGAGTAGATATGGCCCCGCTAATATGCGAAAATGATGACATGGCAGCAGACACTGCTGATGCAAAAGGTAACAAGGTCTCAGACTCTGCCATAGAGTAGACAATTGACAAAGGCATGATAGTATAAGTGGTGTGGAACCGTCCAAGTTTAGCTGCAACAACGCAATTCCTAGTTGACTGGTAAAAGGTGGATTGGCAAGAGTAGAAGAATCGTTTTCCAAAGTCTTAATAGAGATAAGATCACTATGAGGAGGACCAAGTACAGACTCCAAGACTATGAGTTGGTCTAAGTCTTGAGCACCGACAGACACTCTCCATGTAGCAGTAATAAGTCGACCTCATTCAGGAGGAAAACCATGAAGATGAAGTGATTGAAAACAAATAAATTCAGCCAGTGTGAAATATTATAAATTAATATAATTATGTTAGTGCAAACACCCTAGGGCCAAAAAATACTAACTGAGACCAAACAACACACACTATAAACATCCTAAAAGATAGCACACACAAGCCAAAGTATGAAGAAGATGGCAGTGGAATATTTATACTAGCAACCTGCTTCCCAGCTCTTTTAGTTGTGAACTTTGTCCAAGTTCCCTCACTAACCATGGAACACCCCCCAAGAGGAATAAGAGAGTATGAATAATATTTTTCCCGGGTGTTGATTATATCGCTCACCCTTTAATATTTGGATAAAGGTCATGAGGAGAAAATTAACCGACAACTGTTAAAAGGCTAAGAGTTCCTAAGTCCGTAAAGGAGAAATAAAATTAAGCTGAGTCATATGTGAAGAGAGGATAAGCACGTTTTGTAATGAAGCAGAGATATACGAAGGCCTTAATCTATGTTACACAAAGGTGTAAAAGGCGCAAAGGAAGTAAACATAAATCTGGCCCGCGCATACTCTATATGCACACGTGAACGAAGTTGCAAGCACATTCTGAGGTGGTCACAAGAGAGAGGGATAAGGCAGAGCCTTCCCCCCCCAGGAATCTTAATGGCGTGTTAAGGCTTATGACACGAGGCGAGCGTTTAGCGGGGAAAAGGGCATGGACTTTGGAGCCATCATGGAAATCACCTCGCATCTTTCGAGGGCCAGGTTCTGGAGTACAGCTATCACCATGATATGAAGGTAAGGTAATTTTTTAGGGCACCCGGTACCAAGGCCAATACCGGTATTTAACCCGACACGTGGTGTTCACCTACCAAGAGTCTAACACCCAATCCCTACATGTCGCGTGTCTCACAGTAAGCATCCTTACGACGCCTACCCTATTCGTTTAACCCCGCCATCTTTTCCCGAGCTGCCTCGATCCTATATAACTGTCTTCCGTCTTTTATAGCCGTAAAATACTACTCTCAGTGTTTCGACTACTGTATAAGAAAATTTGGGTGCCTAGTTCCAAGTCTATCTGGTTGTTTTCAGTACCCCTATGTCACTTTCCCCAGCAAATCTCAACTTCGCAGGTATTCCATCCCTTTCATTCCATCTGGTTTCCTTTTTTTGTGTTTTGAGTTTGCATGATAGTCATGGGTAAAGTCACAGCCAAGAAATCTGAGCCGGAAACCCCCCAGGTCCATCAGTCCAGAGCTGTTTCAGGGCCTGAACCTTTCTTAGACTTACAAGTTGACATTCGTGACTCGCAGTATCCATTTCCCATTAGCAACGTCAAGCCTAAACTATTTAGGAAACATGTCGAAAACAAAGATAGGTTTCAGGTTGTTTTTTCTGGTCTATATCATCAGATAACTCCCCAGTATATCTAGTGGTTGAATTCATCTGTTGGCTCCGGGACGCTTACGATGAACATCGAGGTATGTTCCTCTCAGCTCAGGGGAACAAAATATTCACTATTTCCCCCGAAATCATCAGAAAATCCCTTCGTTTTCCTACCAGCTCAAACTATGTCAGTTTCAGTGAAATAGCGTTGACTCCTCAATTTGCAAAGCTGACATGAAGGCAACAGAGTGATTTCATTGCCTCCATAACCGACTCTCAAACAACCCTCCCCTCCGCAGACTCAGTGCCCTTGAGCCTATTCAAGGAAGAATTCCAGCCTGTCCTTGCTTTCATCTCGGGTTTACTAGGTGTGGAAGGTTTTGGGCATGCCTCAAAGGGATGCATTGCTTTCTTATGGCTAATGTCTCAACTCGGGGTCATTCTAGATATTCCTAGTTTCCTAGCCTCCACCATTCAGACTCAATTCTAGGAGCTCTCAGACACGGGTCACTTCCGTTTTTTTTCCATGGTCTTTTACCTGTTGCTTTTCCAGCATGTTGATAAATTTGAGGGTTTGGGTTTAGATAAGGTGTACAAGATAAATTCCCATCCCAGACCAATTTTTGATTGGAGTCTCGCAACGCATCAATTGGCTAATGGGGTGGGCTACTCAATGTTCCTATATGATTTCATGCCCATAGCTTATACTATTATCCATGACTCTCCTCCGCCTAGGGTTTTTCTTGAACTGAGGAGATGGTTACAGTATAGTGAAGCGCAGAGCACTAGAGACTGGTATCTTTTTGATAAATACACTCAAATCCGGGTTTATGGAGCTGAGGTCCCTCCCTACCAATTGCCATTTTTTCCTGCCAGGCGGATTTATGCTTTGGAATACCTCCGGCAAACCCTGAAAGCTGACCAACTTCACTTCCTACCTACAAAAAAGGGGTTTATCCTCAAGCTTCCCACAACCATTGGCCCTTTCGTTGTTAATTCAAGGCACGCCCTTCCCGTGGTGGAAGATCCACTTAAAGGCATGGATTTGAGGCAAGGGAAAGCTTGGCCCTACGATCCGAAGGCATCATTTCTAACAGAAGGAAGAAGAATAAATCAACCCCTTATATGAATGAAATGAGGCCTTTCATCGAATGTCAAGCTAATCTTGAAAACTTGCTTTTGCTTTCGCATATGGAGACCGATTCATCTGTGACAAGAGAAAAAGTAGACATCGCTTCGACCAAAGAATCTGGTAAAAAACAGGTGGAGGAGGCAGGTGCGTCAAGAAAGCATTCTCCCCCTTTCAAAAGACAAAAAATAGGGACTAGTGAAACAGAGGTTATTGGAGATGAACAGCTGCTCCAAGAGGAAATACCATATGGGAAGCCCGACAGGGTCAAAGCACGAATCAAGGTGCTTTAGGACAGTACTACTTCTTCTGACTTCTCAGAAGTTTCGCAAGTTATTACAATTAGCAGCTCTCAGGGTGCAAGCGAAGGCAGGACGAGAAATAGAGCAATCAAAGATAAGCACCGGTTAGAACTAGAGGGGCATGTTGAGAAATACCACACCAGGTTGTCATCTGCAATGAATTTGGAGACTGAGTAGCTAGTGATAGCTATGACAAAGGTCGTTCTGAACCCAGATGTTGGTACCACCAGCTATAGGGCGTTGGAGATCGCAATTGACATGTCACAGGTGCCGGAAATTGAAAAACGTAACTTATTTCAGCGTTTCGGTGACATGCTTAAGGATGAAGTGATGCAGCTCACCATCACTCTGAGAAATTTGTAGAGTAAGGATAGCCAAGTAGTGGAGAATTTTAGAAAGGAAAAGATCAATTCCTGCGCCCTCATGAATGATATACACACTCTCCAAGAGGTGATAAAAGGGAAAGAAACAGGTACATCAAACTCCCGGGGTCACCTTATCAAGGATTTGCAAAGCAGGTTGCAGCCTTAAAAATAAAAATAAACATGCCAGACTCTCATCATGTGCAAACAAATGAGCTAGCCCGGGCTGAAAAGGATAAGGAAAACTTGGCTGATTCTCTTGCAAAGGAGAAAGAGGAGAAAGAAAAGATCGTAGGAGAATGGCTGCTCTTCAAGGAAGGATGAATGCATTGCAAATAACTTGGGATATACATGTATGCTCTCCACCCACCCTACCAGAGACTAGTTCATTGTCTGAACAGCTTACCGCTGCACTGGCTACAACCAAAGCACTGGAGAAACAGGTCTCAACAGCGCGGCAAAGGATCAGTGAGTTGGAGGCCCTCCTTGCCGAAAATTCCAAGAAGATTAATGCTACGTAGAAAGAGATCAAGGAGGGGAAGCAAGAGAAAGCACAGTATGAAAAGACCATCAATGAACTCACCAGTCGCATAAAAGGAAATGTTACCCTCCTGGAAGCTAGGCGACTGATCTGGGCAGAGATCATCGCAGAAGTCAAAATGCGTTGGTCGTTCTTAAACGTCATCGAGGAAATGAAGTCAGTCGTTCCTCTTCTCAAAAGAAAGCTTCATGAGGGAGGTACCAACGCATCCAACAGGGTCCAAAATGCAAAAAGGTATGTCTCCTTCCTAAAAGAACTAAAGCCAGAGGATGTGGTGAAACAGGGTATAAAGAGCAGGTTCATGGAAGCCTCAGAGTGCCAGAAAGCAATAGAAAAAGAGGTTGCCCAGAGTCTGGACTTGGATGTTTTAGAAAAAGTGACAAACATCCTAGAACGATTCGAGGTGGGCTAGGCCGAGATAACACTTGCGGGACTCCCATCATGCTAGGAGCCCACTCACGCTATCCTGCAGCCATCACTAGCATATGGAGCCATTCTGAAGGAGGCCATGAATCAAACCAACATTACCTCCTAAAAATCGGCTAGGCTAAAACCGGAAACTATAGTTTCCGTCCTCGGCAAAGAGTTTGCACTCCTGCATCAAGTTAAGCATAAAATTCCCATTAAGGCAAATTATGATGAGCTAATGGAAGCCTACATCAGGACAAAAGGTTTCACATCTATGCTCGAACCTGCAGCAGACAGTTGGCAGAGATGCTCAAAATATGCCAGCTTGCTAGCTAGCTCTTCAGCAAATGTCCCACCACCTGCTTCAGCAACGGCCTCAACTCCTTCGCACCAGTGAAAATGGTTAACCCATGATTCGGCCTTAGTGGCCTTTTAGTTTTACTTCTACTTTCTACTTTCAAGTTCCGAGTGGAATTCATATTTCACTCTTGCATTTACTATTTGTTAGAACAGTTTTAATGTTTTGCTTTGAAACGGCCACAAGCCTAATTGTAAATGATGAGAAGCATTCTCCCTCATCATGAAATTTTGTTATTTTGAATAGGACCTGAAACTGCTTACTAGCACGCGGGGAAGATATTTTCCCAAAATATCTTTCCGCGTATGTTCTTGTAAATTCTATATAAGCAGCAAATGGAGATGGAAAAAAGGTTCCAGATTTTCAAAAGCACACACCAAGAAAGAACTCTGTATGCATTTTGTTGAAATTTTGATATGAAAGTTGAAGAGCCCATTGGGTTTCAGTGATAAGGAGTTTCATCTTTATTGGGGATTTTGGTCTTATTACTTCACAGTCTGTAACTCTTTCTCTCTTATGTTATATAGCTTGAATGTTCATTTCGTTTACATTCACATTTCCTATATCTTGTTCTGGAATGCGAGTGCCCACATGTCCTTGTATGAATTTATCATTGTTGATACTCATGATAAACATGTCTGGCCCTTTTAATATGGCTCAGGCATGATATGTTGTTTCATCTTTCACTTCAACCGTAATTCTTCCGATATTAGCAGCGATGAAATGTTATCTGTAAATTTATTTTCATGTATGGATTCTTGTTGTTATAAGCCCAGTACATGTTGATATTCATTTCTAGATCTCATCTGGGTTACAGCTAGTATCCTCTTCTTTTGTCTTACACAGTAATCATCATCTAATTATGTACCTCTATGAAGCACTTTAGAACCCAGCCCCCTTTACAGATAGCTGTCTTAAAATTGTCGGATATATTTTTATCAAAGTTCTCATTTTGCCTCTGCAATATCAGTTTCATTGTGCTAAAGTTTTGAGAGTTTTGGTTCCATCTTAGTTTAAATTTCCTATTTATACATGATAGCATGAGAGCCTTTTTCAAGCAACCTTCCATGATAAACCATATGCTCCCTGCTATATAAGATGTCCTAGGCACTGGTCTTCCACAACTCAAGGCTGTCTCTAGGAATTACAACATCTTTCTGGCGCCATTGCCGGGGATACAAAGTTGTGAAAAGATAAATCCCTGGGCCTCGAAAAAAAATTTATTCACTCTTCTGAACAGGTGAGCAAGAATTTTTGAGAGTTGTAGATCCCTCACCTTGGTGACTCCACTTTCTGTTATAATATAAATCTATTTGTAGTCCTGGCTTCTCGAAAGCCACATCTGAGGTTAGATACATCTCAGTCGAAGACACCTTCGGTGTCTGACCTAGAAAATATTTTACATAAGAGGGGTTGGAGAGAGAGGCATTCAATCCATACAGATATCCCTAAATTTTCTTTGGAAGACTCATCATCCTCCTCCTCCCAAATAGCCTAAAATCAAGGCCCTGACTCCTCTGTAAGAAACCTCGATTACTTCTCGGATAATCCTTCCCTAGAAGACGTTCAAGTGAAAGACGAAGCTGAATCCATTGATACCACCAGCTTCTTTCTTCATCCCACTCCTGAAGCTGAAGAGTTCAAAGAAGTCATCTAAGTATCTTCTATTAACAGTCCATATTTTCCATTAGCACATCAAGCCTCTATCCAATACATTCCCATTGTCATACACATTTCACTACCACCACCTCCTCTCACACATCAGATTCTCCCACCACCTCCACAATCCCCGATGGAAAATGTTCCGGGTTTCTTGATGAACAAATATGCCCCCCTAGCATTACCTCAAGTCTTGAATGATATGCCTCAAGACTATCTGAAAATCTTACCCCATTTCAACGGAGAAAATGAGATCGAAGCTCAGAAGTATCTTGAAGTTTTCTGCACCTTTGCAGAGAACTTTAATGTGGAACATCTATATGTAGTCTTAAGATTGTTTGTCCAATCCCTAGATGGAGAAGCCAGAAAATGGTTTAAGACTTTGGGAAATCGCTCTATCACCACATGGGAGGAGATGGAAAATTCTTTCATCAGAAAATGGGGAGAGAAAACATACCATGGGTACTGTCTCCCCGAGTTCAATGCACTCAAGAAAAGGCATAATGAGGGAGTACCAAAGTTTATTAAGAGGTTCAACAAACTATACTCAAGCCTCCCAGTCGAAATGAAACCTCATCAGACAGTTGCCAAAGTGGTGTTTGTGGCTGCTTTCGATTCAGAATTTGGCTTCTCTCTAAGAGAAAGAAAACCTATCACCCTAGATGATGCCTAGACTGATGCACTAGAGTTGGAGGCTAATTTCGCTTCCACAAGGAAGTCAAAGGGGAGATCAGATCAGGATGCTAGAAGAAGAGGGAAAGAAGAGGTATCTACATCTGGCCAAGACAAAGAGTCAGTTGAGAACAAGATTGAAGAGATGAACAAAATGATTAAAAATCTTTCAAGCAAGTTAGTGAAGCTTGAACTTGAAGCCAAGAATTCATCCTCTAAAACATTCTAGAACGCTCCAAACAGGGGCTACAATCCGTAGTATAGAAAGCCACCCTTGCAAATATTACAAAGAGAGTAGAAGGAACAGTAGGACCAAGTACCACATCCATTGTACCTGGAGGGTCAAATGGATGGCCCCGTTGAAGACACTGCTTATGAGCAAGATGACACATATCTCGCTTATTGGAATAGTGATGAAGTCGAGTGTCCTTTGCAAGAAGGGGATAAAATGGAGATTCCACTACAAGAAGAAGAAGAAAAGGCTAGAGCCACTGAAGACCCAGAGATCGATGACTACTGCAAGAAGTTCGTTGACTTCATGCAAGCGCAGTTCAATAGAAAATACGATCTTAGATCCTCTAGAAAAAGAACTCGTACCCAATATCAGGAGGAGGAGATGCCAAAAAAGGAAGCAACGGTGCAGAAGGTCACAGATAAATGTAAGAGGCCTCTAAAAGAACCTTTACAGTCTAATGAGCAAGTACCTTCCTCTTCAAAGGTAGCCACTCCTCCTAATACTAAATATGTGTTGAAATAAGTCAAGCCTGTAGTTGAAAATAAAGAGTTAAAATAAAACATAACAGAGAAGTCCTCCTCAGGCTTTAATCTGCAAAAATAACTTGAGAAATTCAAGATCCCAGTCCCAGTGACTGAGCTATTAAAGCAACCTACCTATTAGTCCCAGGTCTCTTCCTTTATGCTTCCCTAAAAAACAGCTCACATCCCAGACAGCCTGAACCTCCAGGAATTTGGCCCCCACGTGGAAGAATTAGATGCCTCTACTCCTCCTTTTTATGTGTCCTTAGTGATCCATGATTTGTTACTACATAACTGTATGTTGGACTCGGGAGCATCCCATAACCTTTTTCCTCTGTCAGTCATGGAACAACTGGGATTGCAAATCGCTTGTCCCTACAAGGACCTTTATTCTTTTGATTGTAGTTAATTTGGCTCAGATTCCAGCCAAGAGCGTGGTGATGGATATAGTGGTGGCTGATATCCCAGCTCGTTTTGGGATGCTTTTGTCAAGGTCTTGGGGAACCAAAATTGGGGGATCAATCAAACTGGACTTGATTTATGCTACTATTCCTATATTTGGAGGGCAGAAAAGAAGACTGTATAGGAAAACTAGATTTGTAAAGATGGTTACAAAGTCTGATGACTTTGTTAATTCTCCCATATATAGTAAAGAAGGGGATTTCTCATGTCTAATGTTGGAGGAAGATCCAGACTATGCTCAAGAGCCATCATTCTTCCAAATTAATACTAAAAAATCCTCAGAGAACCAGGAACCAAGAGTCTGGACACTACACTTTGATGGAGAAAATTCCAGAGAAGGAAATGGAGATGGGGTGTTACTGATTTCTCCTACAGGCCGATGGGTTCCATTATCTTTCAAATTAGAGTATGAAGCTACAAAAAATGTAGCAGAATATGAAGCACTACTCTTAGGATTACAAACAGCTAGAAGCATGAACATTCAGAGCCTAAAAGTTCTAGGAGATTCAGAACTGGTAGTAAGGCAAGTGAAAAATCTGTGTCAAACCAAACACCCAAGGCTGAGGGCCTATAGGAATGAGGTATGGGATCTAGTGGAAAACTTTTTCTCGGATTTTAACATTCATTTTATGCCTAGAGAACGGAATAGAATGGTAGATTCTCTTGCGGTAGCTGCCAGTACTTTCCGGCCTCCGCAGAATCCTCTCCTAAGATATGAAATTGAAGTTCGTTATCGACCTTCGATTCCTGACAATATCAAACACTGGCAAGTGTTTGAGGACGAAGATCAAGTAAAAATATTCATGGAAACAGTGGGAGAATTCTCAAACATGGAGATTGATACTTGTGAAGAAGAAGAAACTGAAGATCTTTCCCAAAATAAATGGGAGGAAAATTTGGCTGGGCATAAAGTGTTGCAACTGAAGGGAAATGTTATACCTAGAGGGCTGGTGCCTCTAGAAAGGTTGTTTGACAAGAACGATGTTCCACTGCAGCCAAGCAAAGTGGTAGAATATAATCAGATAGAAGACCAGAATCTCGGTACAGATGCCGATCCAAAAATTGTGAATCTGTCCAAGAAAGTCCTGGAGGAATATAAAGAGCACTACCAAAAACTTTTCCAGTCGTACAAGGATGTGTTTGCATGGTATTATCAAGACCTGAAAAATTTCAACATCAGCATCATGCAACATAAAATTCCCCTAAAAGGAGATGCGAAGCCGCATAAACAGAAACTCATACAGATTAACCCTCTGCTGCTTCCTTCCATAGAGAAGGAGATCAAGAAGCTATTGAAGGCTAAAATCATTGTGCCATTGAGATACTCTGAGAGGGTGGCCAATATGGTCCATGTCCAGAAAAATAATGGAGAAATAAGGTTGTGTGTCGATTTCCGGAACCTAAATCGAGCGTCATTAAAGGATAACTATCCACTACCCAAGATGGATCATATTTTACAGAAAGTGGTAGGAGCTTCATGGATGTCAATGATGGATGGTTTATCTGGATACAATCAAGTGGCTATGCTTCTAGAAGATCAAAAGAAAACTTCCTTCACGACCCCCTGGGGCACCTTCATGTATGCATGGATGCCTTTCGGTCTGATCAATGCAGGGGCCACTTTCCAAAGGGCCATGGATATTGCCGTTGTTGGAGAGCAGGATAAGTTTGTAGTGGTATACCTCGATGATATCACCATCTTTTCAAAGGATGACACAGAGAATATTGAACATTTGCGTAGGAATTTTGAGAAATGTCGGAGGTATGGTCTCTCTTTGAACCCTCAGAAATCACTATTTGCATTAGAGGAGGGTAAATTGTTGGGGCACATTGTGACAAAAGATGGGGTCAAAATTGATCCTAAGAGAGTAGAAGTTATAAATGGAATTTCTCTCCCTAGAAATAAGAAGGAGGTGCAGGTGTTCCTTGGGCGCATTAACTTTCTGAGAAGATTTATCCCAAACTATGCAGAAATAGTTCGACATATAACCGACATGCTCAAGAAAAATAACAAAGTAAAGTGGTCTCCTAAATCACGAGAGGCCTTTAGCAGAATCAAAAATGCTTTTGCAGAGGCCCCAATGCTAGCTGGACCAGAATATGCTAAGCCTTTTATGATTTTTTCATTCGCATCACCTCATACAGTGGCAAGAGTTTTATTGCAGAAGAATGAGGACGGGTACGAGCATCCCATTTCTTTCTTCAGCCAAGTTCTCCGTGATGCTGAATTGAAATACAACATACTAGAAAATCAAGCTTATGCCTTGGTGAAATCCCTCAAGGCATTTCGGATGTATGTTCTACAGTCACCCATCACTGCATTTGTGCCCACAGCAGCCATGAAGGATATCCTGATTCAAGGAGATAGTGAGGGAAAAAGTGGGAAATGGATTGCAAAAATACAAGAATATGAGCTGGATATACATCCCACCAAGTTAATCGAAGGACAAGGTTTAGCTAAAATCCTGTCCGAGTCAAATTGCCAGGCTCTGGGCATAAATATGTCTATGATAGCGAATGAGGAGTCCGAAAATTCTGAAGAACGGTGTGGGATAGAGACAGCTACTTAGAAGACTCACATGAAGTATCTCATCAGTCCGTGGTATAAGGAGATTGTTGAATATCTTCTGACTTTCTGATGCCCCCCTAGCTGTGACAACGCTAAATACAGAACACTGAGGCTGAAGTCACAGAAGTTTTTTGTTGCTAATGGTTGGTTGTACTGGCGAGACCCTTCAGGCATCCTTCTCCTGTGCCTTACAGAGAGTGACATGGAAAACATAATGGCTGATTTTCATTAAGGTATTTGTGGAGGTCACTACAGCTTGAGAGCTACCGCCCATAAAATTTTGAAGGCTGGTTTCTTCTGGCCCAAACTCTTTGGAGATGTATTTGCTCGGGTCAGAGACTGTGAGAAGTGCCAAAAATTTGCAGAGAGACAGAAACATGCTCCCCTGCCCATGATCCCTGTACATGTAGATGAATCGTTCCAGCAATGAGGGATTGACTTTATTGGTGAAATTCACCCTGCGTCAAGTGGACAGCACAAATGGATATTAACTACCACTTATTATTTCACCAATGGGTGGAGGCTATATCTGCAAGGAACGCAACAGATACCGTGGTGATGAAGTTTATGGAAGAGAACATTATATCCAAATTCGGATGCCCTGCAAAGATCATCACTGACAATGCCCAAGCCTTTAAGCCTGCTAAGTTTTTCAGCTTCTACCAGCAATATAACATCGCATTGGGACATTCCACCACCTGCTACCCAAAGAGAAATGGTCTAGCAGAGTCTTCCAATAAAAATCTGGTGAGAGCATTGAAGAAAGCTATCAATGAAAACCAGAAAAATTGGGACTCTCAGCTGAAGTTTGCTCTGTGGGAAAACAGGATTACGAGCAAGAGATCAACAGGGAAATCTCCGTATGAGTTGGTATATGGGAGGGCAGCAGTTTTTCCTATACATTTGGCGTTACCAGTAGCTAGATTCATGCAAAAGTGCCAGGATGAGCCAAATGATATTACCCGGAGAATGAACCAGTTGATAGAACTGGAGGAAACTATAAATCAGGTGAACCAGAGGTTGGCCGAGTATCAAGAAAAAATGAAGGACTTATTCGACCAGCACGCAAAGGAAAAGAAGATGCAAGTCGGGGATTTAGTACTCAGATGGGATATTCGAAGAGCAGAGAAGGGGAAGCATGGTAAATTTGATCCGTTGTGGTTCAACCCCTTTAAAATTGTGGAGCAGGGGGAAACAACACATTCAAGTTAGAAAATTTGCAGGGTGACTTACTTGACGCCCCTGTAAATGGTCAGTTCCTAAAACCTTACTTCCAATTCTGATTCAGATCGAGAGAGCCTGATGTTTTATACTGTACATTAGTTATCAGCTTTTATCTTTGATTTAATGTCGTTTTTTGTAAAGAATCATGAAGAGAAAAAGGAAAGTGCAGATGAGCTTTGTCTACAAAAAGGGTTAACAGGTGGTCTGCGAGGTTCTCGACACATCCAAGTATGAATGTGTCACCCCCAGGTGGAGCCAATGTTGATTATATCGCTCACCCTTTAATATTTGGATAAAGTTCATGAGGAGCAGATTAACTGACAACTGTTAAAAGGCTAAGAGTTCTTAAGTCGGTAAAGGAGAAATAAAATTAAGCTGAGTCATATGTGAAGAGAGGATAAGTGTGTTTTGTAATGAAGCAGAGATATACAAAGGCCTTAATCTATGTTACACAAAGGTGTAAAAGGCACAAAGGAATTAAACATAAAGCGAGCCCGCACATACTCTATATGCGCACGTGAACAAGAGAGAGGGATAAGGCGGAGCCTTCCCCCCCCCCCGGAATCCTGATGAAGTGTCAAGGCTTATGACAAGAGGTGAGCATTTAACAGGGAAAAGGGCATGGGCTTTGGAGCCATCACAGAATTCACCTCGCGTCTTTCAAGGATCAGGTTATGGAGTATAGCTTTCACCACGACATGAAGATAAGGTAAGTTTTTAGGGCACCCGGTACCAAGGCCAGTACCGGTATTTAACCTGACACGCGGTGTTCACCTGCCAAGAGTCTAACACCCAATCCCTACATGCCGCGTGTCTCACTATCAGCATCCTTATGACGCCTACCCTATTCGTTTAACCCCGCCATCTTTTCCCGAGATGCCTCAGTCCTATATAATTGTCTTCCGTCTTTTACTGTAGTAAAATACTACTCTCAATGTTTCTACTACTGTATAAGCAAAAGTGGCTGCCAAATTCCAAGTCTGTCCGGTCGTTGTCAGTACACCTACATTGCTTTCCCGAGCAAATCTCAACTCTGCAAGTATTCCATCCCTTTCATTCCATCTGGTTTCCTTTTGTTGTGTTTTGAGTTTGCATGATAGTCATGGGTAAAGTCACAACCAAGAAATTTGAGCCGGAAACCCCCCAAGTCTGTGAGTCCAGAGCTGTTTCAGTGCCTGAACCTTTCTTAGACTTACAAGCTGACATTTGCGACCCGCAGTATTTATTTCCCATTAGCAGTGTTTCGGGTTGTTTTGTCTGGTCTATATCATCAGTTAACTCCCCCCGTATATCCAGTGGTCGAATTTATCTGTTGGCTCTGGGAAACTTACGATGAACAGTGGGGTATGTTCCTCTCAGCTCAGGGGAACAAAATATTCACTATTTGCCCCGAAATCATTAGAAAAGCCCTTCGTTTTCCCACCAGCTCAAACTATGTCAGTTTTAGTGAAATAACGTTGACTCCTCAATTTGAAAAGCTTCCATGGAGGCAACAGAGAAATTTCATCGCCTCCATAACCGACTCTCAAACAACCCTCCCCTCCGCAGACTCAGTGCCCTTGAGCCTATTCAAGGAAGAAGTCCAACCTTTCCTTGCTCTCATTGCGGGTTTACTAGGTGTGGAAGGTTTTGGGCAAGCCTCAAAGGGATGCATTGCTTTCTTATGGCTAATGTCTCAACCTGGGGTCATTTTAGATATTCTTGGTTTCCTAGCCTCCACCATTCAGACTCTGTTCCAGGAGCTCTTAGACACGGGTCACTTCCGTTTTTGTTCCATGGTCTTTTACCTATTCCTTTTCCAGCATGCTGATAAATTTGAGGGTTTGGGTTTAGATAAGGTGTACAAGATAAATTCCCATACCCGACCAATTTTTGACTGGAGTCTCGCAACGCATTAGTTGGCTAATGGGGTGGGCTACTCAAGGTTCATAAATGATTTCATGCCCATAGCTTATACTATTATCCATGACTCTCCTCCGCCTAGGGTTTTTCCTGAACTGAGGAGATGGTTACAGTATAGTGAAGCCCAAAGCACCGGACACTGGTATCTTTTTGATAACTACACTGAAATCCGAGTTTATGGAGCTGAGGTCCCTCCCTACCAATTGCCAGTTTTTCCTACCAGGCGGATTTACGCATTGGAATACCTCCGGAAAACCCTGAAATCTAACCAACTTCACTTCCTACCTGCAAAAAATGGGTTTATCCTCAAGCTTCCCACAACCATTGGCCCTTTCATTGTTAATTCAAGGCACGCCCTTCCCATGATGGAAGATCTGCTTAAAGGCATGGATTTGAGGCAAGGGAAAGCTTGGCCCTACGATCCGAAGGGCGAAGAATAAATGAACCCCTTGTATGCATGAAACGAGGCCTTTCATCGAATGGCGAGCTAATCTTGAAAACTGGCCTTTTCTTTCGCAGATGGAGACCGATTCATCTGCGACAGGGGAACAAGCAGACACCGCTTAGACCAGAGAAACTCGTAAAAAACAGGTGGAGGAGGCAGGTGCGTCAAGAGGGCGTTCTCCCCCTTTCAAAAGAAAAAAAACAGGGACCAATGAAGCAGAGGTTATTGGAGATGAACAGCTACTCCAAGAGGAAATACCATATGGGAAGCCCGACAGGGGCAAAGTAGGAATCAAGGTGCTTCGGGACAGTACTACTTCTTCTGACTTCTCAGAAGTTTCGCAAGCTATTACAATTAGCAACTCTCAGGGTGCAAGCAAAGGCAGGATGAGAAATAGAGCAATAAGAGATAAGCACCAGTTAGAACTAGAGGGGTACGCTGAGAAATACCACACCAGGTTGTCATCTGCAATGAATTTGGAGATTGAGCAGCTACTGATAGCTATGACTAAGGTCGTTCTGAACCCAGATGTTGGTACCACCAGCTATAGGGCATTGGAGATTGTAATTGACATGTCACAGGTGCGAGCAATTGACAAATGTAACTTATTTCAGTGTTTCGGTGACATGCTCAAGGATGAAGTGATGCGGCTCACCATCACTCTGAGAAAGTTGCAGAGTAAGCATAGCCAAGTAGTGGAGAATTTTAGAAAGGAAAATATCAATTCCTGCACCCTCATGAATGATATACACACTCTCCAGGAGGTGATAAAAGGGAAAGAAAAAGGTACAACAGACTCCTAGGGTCACCTTATCGAGGATTTGCAGAAGCAGGTTGCAGCCTTAAAAAGCGAAATAAACATACTGGACTCTCATCATGTGCAAACAACTGAGATAGCCCAGGCTGAAAAGGATAAAGAAAACTTGGCTGATTCTCTTGCAAAGGAGAAAGAGGACAAAGAAAAGATCGCAGGAGAAATGGCTGCTCTTCAAGGAAGGATGAATGCATTGTAGATAACTTGGGATACACATGTATGCTCTACACCCACCCTGCCAGATACTAGTTCATTGTCTGAACATCTTACCACTACACTGGCTACAACCAGAGCACTGGAGAAATAGGTCTCGACAGTGCGGAAAAGGATCAGTGAGCTGGAGGCCCTCCTCACCGAAAATGCCAAGAATATTAATGCTACGCAGAAAGAGATCAAGGAGGGGAAGCAGGAGAAAGCACAATATGAAAAGACCATCAATGAACTCACTAGTCGCACAAAAGGAAATGTGACCCTCCTGGAAGCTAGGCGACTGATCTGGGCAGAGATCATCACAGAAGTCAACATGCATTGGCCATTCTTAAAAGTCATCAAGGAAATGAAGTCAGTCGTGCCTCTTCTCAGAAGAAAGCTTCATGAGGGAGGTACCGACGCATCCAACAGGGTCCAAAATGAAAAAAGGTATGTCTCCTTCCTAAAAGAACTAAAGCCGGAGGATGTGGTGAAACAGGGTATAAAGAGTAGGTTCATGGAAGCCTCAGAGTGCTAGAAAGAAATAGAAAAAGAGGCTGCTCAGAGTCTAGCCTTGGATGTTTTAGAAAAAGTGACAAACATCCTAGAACGATTCGAGGTGGACTGGGTCAAGATAACACTTACAGGACTCCCATCATGCTGGGAGCCCACTCACGCTATCTTGCAGCCATTACTAGCATATGAAGCCATTCTGAAGGAGGCCATGAATCATACCAACATTACCTCCGAAAAATTTGCTAGGCTAAAACCAGAAACTATAGTTTCCGTCCTCGGCAAATATTTTTCACTCCTACATCAAGTCAAGCATAAAATTCCCGTTGAGGAAAATTATGATGAGCTAATGGAAGCCTACATCAGGACAGAAGGTTTCACATCTATGCCCGAACCTGCAGCAAACAGTTGGCAGAGATGCTCAAAATATGCCAGCTTGCTAGCCAGCTCTTCAGCAAATGTCCCACCACCTGCTTCAGCAACGGCCTCAACTCCTTTGCACCAGTGAAAATGGTTAACTCATGATTCGGCCTTAGTGGCCTTTTAGTTTTACTTCTACTTTCTACTTTCAAGTTCTGAGTGGAATTCATATTTCACTCTTGCATTTACTATTTGTTAGAAAATTTTTAATGTTTTTCTTTGAAACGACCATGAGCCTAATTGTAAATGATGAGAAGCGTTCTCCCTCATCATGAAATTTTGTTATTTTGATTAGGACCTAAAACTGCTTACTAGCACGCGAGGAAGATATTTTCCCAAAATATCTTCCCACGTATGTTCTTGTAAATTCTATATAAGCAGCAAATGGAGATGGAAAAAAGGTTCCAGATTTTCAGAAGAACACACCAAGAAAGAACATTGTATGCATTTTGTTGAAATTTTGATATGAAAGTTGAAGAGCCCGTTGGGTTTCAGTGATAAGGAGTTTCATCTTTATTGGGGATTCTGGTCTTATTACTTCACAGTCTGTAACTCTTTCTCTCTTATGTTATATAGCTTGAATGTTCATTTCGTTTACATTCACATTTCCTATATCTTGTTCTAGAATGCGAGTGCCCACATGTCTTGGTATGAATTTATCATTGTCGATATTCATGCTAAACGTGTCTGGCACTTTAAATATGGCTCAGGCATGATATGTTGTTTCATCGTTCACTTCAACCGTAATTCTTCCGATATTAGCAGCGATGAAATGTTATCTGTAAAGTTATTTTCATGTATGGATTCTTGTTGTTATAGGCCCAGTACATGTTGATATTCATTTCTAGATCTCATATCGGTTACAGCTAGTATCCTCTCCAATTTTCTTACACAGTAATCATCATCTGATTATGTACCTCTGTGAAGCACTTTAGAACCCGGCCCCCTTTACAGATAGCTGTCTTAAAATTTTCATATATATTTTTATCAAAGTTCTCATTCTACTTCTGCAATATCACTTTCGTTGTGCTGAAGTTTTGAAAGTTTTGGTTCCATCTTAGTTTAAATTTCCTATTTATACATGAATGACTCTTGTTAGTCACCCTTATGAAACTATGTGCAATTTTTTTTTAATTTCACTTCAATGAAATCTAACTACAGGAGGGTAAGAGTTTTCAAAACACACCAATGCCTATAGATGCACCTCTCACTCAATTCTTAAATGAAAATTATCCCAAATTTATACGATCATTGACCCAAAAACAAACCAAAAATTAAAATCAAAGTAACCGAGAAGAGAACAATGAAAATTTTCCAAACAAGAACTCAAAGCACTCCAAAAGCATCACAGCTCAGAAAACAAATCCAAACAAAAAAATACACTCAAAGTGATAAAACTGAAAGAAAAAAGTAATAGAATGAAGGAAAATTCAACAATTTTAGGGTTGTAGCACAATGGCTCAACTAAGGCCAATGTTCTATAGAGGTCAAAACCAAAACCTAAAGGCAATATGGCCTAGACAAGATCAAATGGGAGAGATACAATACAATCAAAACACACTAAAATAAACTTTCCTAAATGACATTTCACAACCAATAACCCCACCACAAATCATGATAAAAATAACCAAAAGAAAAGAGATCACTCAAAAACAAGTGACAAAAGTGCACAAAGGCCACAAAATTATGAAAGTAGGATATAAAACATGTCTAAAAAGTCACTGAAAATAGTTATTCACATCTGAAAATGGGATCCAGAGGAAAAAGTAAATCCTCAGCCCAAAGTATCCAAAAAAATTCAAGATCATCTTAAAAGACAAGGGTGATGGAAAACTTCAGATAAACTAATAAAAACTGGATCATACCAGATATAAACAAATTTTGATCAGTAACAGAAAACCATAAACCTAACAAATCTCCAATAGATCATAAAAATACAAGAAGATCAATGTCCAATAGAATACAAAAACCTCTCCCAATTAAGGAATACAAACCTAAGGAAATCGAACAAATGCAAAGAGATATGGACCAGATCCAAGAAGTAAGCAGGAAGCTCAAAATGATCAAGAACAGAAACATGAACTTCAGAAGACAAAAGTTGATTTTTTAGGGCTAGAAGGCTGGTCGCATGCACAAGATAGGGAAATTTCGGCCAGTCGCTCTGTTGCTAACTGCAAGAGAAAGTCTAGAATCCTTCAGTCACACGGATGACTCCCTATGGAAGCAACTAGGGAAAAAATAATTTTTTTCCAAAAAACCCATGCTAAAGCCGAGAACAAAGTAAAATATTTGGAAAATAAACCCTTAAAATAGTGGCAAAGAGTTAGAAAAATGGGATAAAATTCAACAAACTAGGATATGAGAGAAATCAATCAAAATCAAAGGCAAAGCAGACACAAAGCAAGTATGCTCTCATTGAAAGCACCAATTCTGGTGCATCTAAATTCTCATGCAAGGAGCTATTGCTCTGGATCTTCTGTCCAAATCATATCACCAAAAAATAAAGGGAAAGACCAATAGAAAGATGATAGAGCCCCAACCCAAATGATCAAACAAACATCAAACAATCGGTTCTAAACTACAAGGAAATATGTGTGCACTTGGCCTCCTCACAGATTGGGGAAGGGTTTTGGGCCTGATGCAGATTCCCACACTCCACTCGAGTTATCTACCATGTATGAAACCGATATCGATCCCTACACACAACAAAAAACAAACAAAGACAACAAGTGACCTTCCTTGGAAGATCATTGGATCAAAATATCATAGAATCAACCATATAGCATGTTGAATACAAATTCATACATGGAAGGAACATATCTTTCTATTAATAATGAAAAGAAACCAAATTACAAGATTATACCTTCACCCAAAATATTCCTCTCCACAATCTAGAAGAGTCTCCCCACTATGATAAGGGAATGAGCATGAAGATAAAAACTTAAGCAACAAATAACTCACAAACTCTCTCACAAATGGCAAGATGGCAACATAGACTCAAGATGGATCTCCAAAACTAGCCTAACCCTCTCAAATGATCTAGTATAAATAGGAAAAAGAGAGTTCCAAAGAGGATGTATGTAGATGCTTAGGACAACAAGAAGTCATGGAAACTTCTAACTGATAAGTCATAGTCAGCTCAAATAGGTGACAAATTGAAATAATCTCCTAGGGACTGAGGCACTCTAGAAGACATCCTCAATCGCAGGCACAGAAAAATCTGAAAAATGTTATAAAATTATATATTCCAGAGCAATGGAACACATAAAATATGCGGAAACACAAACACAAAAAACATATAAAACAAGAGAGACACAGATATATGTGGTTCACCCAACTTGGGCTATGTTCATGAAAACAACCAGTCCTTCCTTTATACTATCCATCAAAATGAAGAGACACAACCTACCGCAGATTTGCTGTAATATCCTCTTCTCTCTCACACAATCCCCTTTTCTATTTCTCGCTCAGAATGTGCACACGATACACAGACACAATAAAATACTCTCATACAATAAAGGGGTTTCCTTCTAGGGAAAAAAAACTAAATTAAGCATAACTTCTACCGTCAAATCATCCACGTAATGAACAACCCAGATTGACTATGAAATTACAATATTTTACAAGGCAATTTTACATCTTTTTTTAGCTTCGAGGGCACTACCCCTGAAACCAACTGCCGAGGCGGGGGGGGCTCCAAAAGATCGTCTTCGCCCCCCCTGGACCTCCATGATGATGATCAAACGACGGGTGGCGTTGCTGCCCTGTTACAAACATGAGTCCAACGCAATGATACATCTAAATAAAGAAGATAATTAGGCTCCACACCCAACAAAAAAGTCCCTAGTCACATGCATAAGGAGGGTATGAGAGTGATTAGAAGCCTCCAATCTCACTCATATTCCTGCATCTGTGCGAGTGGGGGTAAAACTAGCAAAAGATTAGGTCTAAGGTCTGGAAAAATTAAAACTTCCATGCGTACTAATGAACACTAACCCTAGGGGGTAAAATTGGGTGATAACAAGCACAACAACTTGATTCCATACAATAAAAGCTTTACAGAAGGAATATGGTACTTGAAGAAACTATAAATCCAAAAAACATATATATAAATTAAATTAAATTAGTTCTGATCTTGTTGCGAAAATTTATTTTTAATGTTTGCCTTGAATCTAAACATGTTGTGAACTAGCTGCTATTTACAAATTGAACTAAGGGAATTATTTTGCATTTAAAACCACTTGACTATATCAATTTTATGATAAAGTTTTTTATTTGTATTCAACCATATGATTTGAATCTTTGTTTTAATATTATATTGTGTTATTGATTAAAATAACAATTAACATTATTGTTAACTCCAATTCATTTGAGTTAAGATTTGAATAAATCATTTAAGCGCGAACTGAATGCGTCTAATGATGTGAAAATTGAATTTTCTAATCTAAAATATTACAAATAATATTAGCAATAAAATATTTTAGTGCGAAGTGCAGAGTTCCACACAATTTTTTTTTTTACATTGAACTTCCTCCGTACAAACAAAGCTTTTGTTCAATTAAATGTGGTTTTGTACATAACTTTATGTGCATTCCGCATAACTTTTACTCAATTGAATACTTATATGCTTTATCTATAACTAAAATATTAGCAATAATACTAGAAATAAAAGTGTTTTGTACAATTTTTTTGCATTCAAAACTATATGAAGGTTTTTTTTTGTTTTGAAATTACCGGATGACCTATGTTTTACTGAATTGAGTGCTAATATGCATTATTTTTAACTAAAATATCAGCTATAATATTAGCAGTTAGTGCAAAATTTGGAAATCCACAAAAAGATCATGTCAACAAGCCTAAACAAACAAATATTCAAAATATTCGAAAATAAGCACTATTTACACTTAAAATTATTAGAAATAACTTTGCATACGTCTCTAGATATAGTGTGTTCGGAGGAAGTTGTGCAGACATAATTGGGAAAATTAACCAGTGTGGAACAAGAATGGGCTAAGAAAATTCTGCACATCCACACAATGTAAAACTCGACACAATGAAACTTAAACAACACGAGAGACATGTTACTTGACGGAGACACGTTAATTTACGGAGTAACCATTAAAATATCTTTGACGAGGTGTGGCATTTATATAAATTGTGTTTTTCAAATTCAAAACTAAATTTAACTTTAAAAAAAAAACCACTTGGACACTAAAATAGAATTGTGCATTATGTTATGCTTTGTGATGCAGGGGCATTAGACACTAGCCAGCAATGTAGGAGTTTTGTCCACATGTTGTGGCTAGGAGGGTTTGGAAACAGTCGAATTGTTACAGCTAGGTGTCAATACCTTAGCTGATTGTATTATTAGATCAGTTAGAGTCGTAGAAGTCGAATAGCTCAGTTAGTCTAGCTGTCATATTCCAGTTAGTTGAATTATTTTAATTAGGTTGTTGATTTCCTAAAACGGTCCTCTCAGAGGAACCGAAGAGTCATATGTTTATGTATATAATTGTAATCCCTCAGATGTATAGAGAGAGGGAGGAAGAGAGATTTATGCAATAAACTCTGTGCATTGAGCAATTGCTTCCGGTTGAATAAAATTCAAGTCCTGTTGATTTTCAAACTGCCTGTATTTATAATTGTGAAGGAATTGGTTTAACTGTGAAGTGATTGGACTCTGTATATATACATGTTTTTTGAACTAACCTGCCGTATAGGTTCTGTATCCCTCGATCCATTATTTCTCTCAATTTTATCCGAATAACCCTGTTAAATCCATGATGCCCACAGGCGAGGTCTGTGCAGAGGAATTGTGGTCGTGAACAATGGTTAATTGGAAGGTTCCTACTTTGTAAAGAATAGAGTTGTTGCTTCGAATCGCAACCACGGTTTAGGCGTGAGTTAGAGAACGAGGAGGATCGTGCAACCGGCGTGAACCATAGTTAAACACTGTGCAAAAACCGCGAGTGGTTTTGAAAGGTTGATTTCCCATATCGCACCACCTTCGCAGAGAAGGCGGTATTTCCCGAATTAAATAGATTCCATAGAACCGTTGACGCGTGGCACCGGATGGGAGTACAAAACCACCTTTCCATATTCTCATCGCGCGTTAAAGTCCGGCGCTAGGAACTGAGCGATATCGATGAGAGCCGTCGATCCGGGGAAAGGCCATTGGACGGTGGTCGCCTGACGGAGATGCGTGAGGTTTAACCAAGGTACGAGGAGTACATTTGATTGGCTATTGGACATAGAGGTGGGCCCGGATTGAGAGTTCTATTGTAAAGTTTGATTTACAAAGCGTGGAGTATTAATATAAGTTCAAAGATTAATATAAAGTTTCGAAAGGCATACTTGCTGTCTGTGAATATAAATTAGAAAGTTTAAACACCGTGGATAGTACATTTTATCAAATTCTACGAATTTGATAATTAATGGAAAAGAAATAGACCACGGGGAGTGGAAACGCCTTGGCTGTGCCACAACGTACGATTGACCATCTCTCCTGTGGTTGGCTCAGCGTTGTTTGCCATTTGTGGTATCGAGTCGTTGTCCGGTTGTTTGGTTTTACATGGAAATTCGAGTTGGTAGAGGTGGCCGGGCACAAGACCCGTTGCCAACGCTCGAGGTTGGGGATGCTGGGCAGAGGGTCGAGGCCGACATGCCATGGAGCCGAAGACACCCCGTAGATCCCGAAGACATCGCCGAAAACCGAGACAAAAGAAGCGTAATAAAAAATGTTGAAATTCCTCCCCGACATGAGACTCCCTAGAATTGTTTGGGTCCGCAATCAAGCCTAGAATTGAAGTGTCTAGTTATGTAGGGGGACTAGATAAATGAATTGAACAAGTGCTTCGATTATGAAGAAATAAGTGAAGATAAGAAGGTCAAGTTTGCAGTAACAAAGCTGAAAGGACATGCTGCACTTTGGTGGGATGGAGTGCAGGCAGAAAGGAGGAGAGTTGGCAAGCAACCTATTAAAAGTTGGACCAGAATGATGGCCAAATTAAAAGGTAAATTCTTTCCTAGTGATTACCAGCTGACATTGTATAAGAAAATGCAGAACCTGAGACAGAGGTTGCTGATAGTAAAATAATACACAGAGGAATTCTACAGAGTAAGCATAAGGGTTGGGAAATTCCAAGACACACCTGAGAAGACTACCAGATATGTGAATGGTCTCAAGCTAGAGATCCAAGATGAGATTGGTCTCCTGTCTCCTAAGACAGTGGAAGAGGCCTATCAGATGGCCTTGAAAGCAGAGGAGAAACTCCTGAGGAAACAGTCTGCCAAGAAGAGAGGTACTTTCCGTGGGAAGGGAAGTCAAGGTGGTAAAGGAAAGCCTGCTACACCCAGAGATGGAGCTAATAGTAGCTCACCTCAGAATGCATCTGCAGAGGATGATGCAAGGGGCAGAAGGGGTTCTTACAGAGGAAAAGGAAGAGGAGGCAGAGACAGAGGCAGAGGTAGAGAATTGAGGTGTTATAGATGTCAGCAAGTGGGACACAAGCACTATGAATGTCCAGAGAATGTGGGTGCTGGTCCAAGAAATGTTGTTGTTGCCCAGACTGGAGAAGAAGCAGAGATCGAAGAAGAAATTATTCCAAAGAGGGGAGAATCCTTGGTGGTGAATAAGGTCCTGTTGAAGCAAGCCAAAGAGGTCACTGAGCCTGCACAAAGCAAGAATTTTTTTAGGAGCATATGCAAAGTCCAAGGGAAATGTTGCCAGCTAGTCATTGATAGTGGTAGCACAAATAATCTGGTTTCCACTGAGGTAATAGAAAAGCTGAAGTTGAAGACAAGGGAGCATCCAACTCCCTACAGGGTGTCCTGGCTGCATAAAGGGCACCAGCTGGTTGTAAAATAATAGTGTGAGATAGAGCTGCAAATGGGAAAATACAAAGATAAGGTCCTATGTGATGTAATGCCCATGGATGTGTGTCACATACTGCTAGGTAGACCTTGGCAGTTTGACAGAGCAGCAGTGCATGATGGCAAGAAGAACACTTACAAGTTCTTCAAGGATGGGGTACATCATACATTGATACCCATGGAAGAAGGAGAGCCATCCAGTAGAGTGATTGACCCAAAGACCTTGTTGCTGAGCGGGAAGGAATATCTGCAGCAGATAGAAGAAGAAGAGGTAAGTTTTGCTTTAGTTTTCAAACCTAAAGTAGTTCTTACTTCTACAAATATTTCTGATTTACCAGTAGAGATACAAGAGATGTTAGACAATTACTATGACATTGTTGTGGATGATTTACCTGATGAGCTGCCACCTGTGAGAAAGATCAGCCATCAGATAGATTTTATCCCTGGTTCAAATCTGCCAAATAAGGCAGCCTACAGAATGACTCCCAAGGAAAATGAGGAAATTAGGAGACAAGTACAGGAATTGGTGGACAAGGGACTGACTAGAGAAAGTCTGAGTCCATGTGCAGTACTAGCAGTATTGAGCCCAAAGAAAGATGGAGGTTGGAGGATGTGTACTGATTCCAGAGCAATCAATAAGAACACAATCAGGTACAGATTCCATTTGCCCAGAGTTGAGGATTTGATGGACTGTTTGAGTGGTGCTAAATATTTCTCAAAGATAGATTTGAAGAGTGGATACCATCAGATTAGAATAAGAGAGGGTGATGAGTGGAAAACTGCCTTTAAAACAAATGAAGGATTATATGAATGGATGGTAATGCCTTTTGGGTTGTCAAATGCACCTAGCACTTTTATGAGACTTATGAATGAATTATTGAAAGAATTCATTGGTAAATTTGTGATAGTGTACCTGGATGATATATTAGTTTTCAACAGAACTAAGGAAGAACATTTAAGGCATCTTAATCATGTCTTGAAGAAGCTGCACCAAGAGAAACTGCTGATAAATCTGAAGAAATGCTCATTCATGAAGGAAGAGTTGGTGTATTTGGGTTTTGTTGTTTTTGCAGAGGGATTAAAGATGGAACCAGAAAAGGTTAAGGCAATTGTGGAGTGGCCTTCACCCAGGAATGTTTTTGAGGTAAGAAGTTTCCATGGACTTGCTAGTTTTTACAGAAAGTTTATAAGAAACTTCAGTAAGATTAATGCACCCATAATTGAGACCATAAAGAAGAGCAAACAACCATTTAAGTGGACTGCTGAAGCAGAGAGAAATTTTAAAGTTTTGAAGCAAAAGATAACAGAGAAGCCTGTTTTAATTCTGCCTGATTTCACCAAACCATTTCAAGTAAAATGTGATGCCAGTGGGGAAGCCATTGGAGCTGTTTTGAGTCAGGATGATAGGCCTGTAGCCTATTTCAGTGAGAAGTTGAATGATACCAGGAGAAAGTATTCCTCTTATGAGAAGGAATTCTATGCAATTGTTCAAGCACTGAAGAAGTGGAGACATTATTTGATGTCCAGAGAATTTGTATTGTATTCTGACAATCATGCTTTGCAGTATATTGTACAGCAGCCCAAGTTGAAACATAAGCATGCTAAATGGGTTGAGTATCTCCAAGGTTTTAATTTTTTTTTGAAACATATAAGTGGCCAAGCCAATAAAGTAGCCGATGCTTTGAGTAGGAGGCACATGCTTGTTCAAGAAACAAATTTTGAAGTTGTAGGATTTGATTTTCTGAAAGAATTGTATAAAACAGATCCATATTTTAAAGAAGCATTTGAGGCATGTAGTAACCCTGTTTTAACAAATAGAAGCCAGTGGCTGGATTATTTCCTGCAGGAGGACTTACTATTCAGAAGAAGCCAAATGTGTGTACCAAAATGTTCCATGAGAGAAAATTTGATCAAAGATAAGCATAGTGGTGGACTTCCTAGACACTTTGGTACTGATAAGACTTATGAGCAGCTGAGTCACTTTTATTTCTGGCCCAAGATGAGGACAGAAGTGGATAAGCTTGTGAAGAACTGCAAAATCTGTCAGTATGATAAAGGAAGGAGCCAAAATGTAGGATTGTACACTCCCTTACCTATTCCAGACAGACCTTGGGACATGGTGAGTATGGATTTTGTTCTAGGATTGCCCAAGACTCAGAGAGGGAATGATGCAGTCTTTGTTGTAGTGGACAGATTCTCCAAGATGGCACATTTTATTCCATGTTATAAAACTAGTGATGCCACCCATGTTGCTAACTTGTTCTTCAAAGAAGTTGTTAGATTGCATGGGTTGCCCAGGAGTATTGTTTCAGACAGAGACACCAGATTTGTGGGGCACTTTTGGAGGACACTGTGGAAGAAACTTGGTACCAAACTAAGTTTCAGCTCAGCTTATCATCCTCAGATTGATATAAAAACTGAGGTAGTGAATAGGAGTCTGGGAAATTTGTTGAGAAGTCTTGCAGGAGAGCATCCCAAGCAGTGGGATCATATTTTGCCCCAGGCAGAATATGCATATAATGACTCACCAAACAGGAGCACAGGGCAGAGTCCATTTCATATTGTTTATGGAATGCACCCCAGAGGAATATCTGAGTTAAGAAATCTGGGAAAGGCAGAGCTAAGAAGTGCAGATGGTGAGGAATTTGCTTCAGAGATCCAGGCCATACACGAACAAGTGAAACAACAACTACAAGGCAGCAGCATCAGATAAAAAAGCAGGGCAGACTTGAGCAGAAAAGAAGTTCATTTTGAAGTAGGAGATCAGGTTCTGGTGCACTCGAGAAAGGAGAGATTCCCAAAGAAGCAGTACAATAAATTGAAATTCAAAAATATTGGGCCATGCAAGATACTTAGGAATTTTTCTGCAAAGGCTTATGAGATTGAATTACCTCCTGATGTTGGAATATCTCCCATTTTTAATGTTACAGATTTGTACAAGTATGAGGATGATGGTGCAGAAGAAAGAGCAGCAGACAAGGAACAGATTGAGTGGAGAGAGCAGCTACCTCCAGCACAACCATTGCAACCAGAGAAAATATTGGATAAAAGACCATTCAGAAGGACCAGAGGACAAGAATAATTTCAGTACTTGATTAAATGGAAGGATAAGCCAGAAGAAGATGCCATTTGGATGACTGAAGAAATGTTGCAAAAGATAGGTAGATCAGTGGAAGAGCTCATGGATAGGAGCCCATGAAGAAGATTGCCCTCGGGAGTCTGATGCAGGGGCATTAGACAGTAGCCAGCAATGTAGGAGTTTTGTCCACATGTTGTGGCTAGGAGGGTTTGGAAATAGTCGAATTGTTACAGCTAGGTGTCAATACCTTAGCTGATTGTATTATTAGATCAGTTAGAGTCGTAGAAGTCGAATAGCTCAGTTAGCCTAGCTGTCATATTCCAGTTAGTTAAAATATTTTAATTAGGCTGTTGATTTCCTAAAACGGCCCTCTCAGAGGAATCGAAGAGTCATATGTTTATGTATATAATTGTAATCCCTCGGATGTATAGAGGGGGGGAGAAAAAGAGATATTTTTGCAATAAACTCTGTGTATTGAGAAATTGCTTCCGGTTGAATAAAATTCAAGTCCTGTTGATTTTCAAACTGCCTGCATTTATAATTGTGAAGAAATTGGTTTAACTGTGAAGTGATTGGACTCTGTATATATACATATTTGTTGAACTAACCTGTCGTATAGGTTTTGTATCCCTCGGTCCATTATTTCTCTTAATTTTATTCGAATAACCCTATTAAATCCATGCTACCCACAGGCGAGGTCTGTGCAGAGGAATTGTGGTCGTGAACGCTGGTTAATTGGAAGATTCTCACTTTGTAAAGAAATAAAGTTGTTGCTTCGAACCATAACTACGGTTTAGGCGTGAGTTAGAGAACGAGGAGAATCGTGCAACCGGCATGAACCATAGTTAAACACTGTGCAAAAACCGCGAGTGGTTTAGAAAGGCAGATTGCCCATATCGCACCACCTTCGCAGAGAAGGCGGTATTTCCCAAATTGAAGCGATTCCATAGAACCGTCGACGCATGGCACCGAATGGGAGTACAAAACCGCCTTTCTGTATTCTCATCGTGCGTTAAGGTCCAGCACTAGAAGCCGAGCGATATCGACGAGAGCCGTCGATCGGGGGAAAGGCCATCAGACGGTGGTTGCCTGACGGAGATGCGTGAGGTTTAACCAAGGTACGGGGCATCCATTTGATTGGCTATTGGACATAGAGGTGGGCCCGGAGCGAGAGTTCTATTGTAAAGTTTGATTTACAAAGCGTGGAGTATTAATATAAGTTCGAAGATTAATATAAGTTTTCGAAAGGCATACTTTAAGGTTCGGGAATATAAATTAAAGTTTAAACACTGTGGATAGTATTATTTATCAAATTCTACGAATTTGATAATTAATAAAAAGAAATAGACCACGTGGAGCAGGAAAAAGCTGACAGAGCCACGACGACGATTGACCATCTCTCCTCAGGGTTGACTTTCAGCGTTGTTGCGTCACTTTGTTATACTAAACATTAAAATATTGCAATACAACAACAAACTATCACATACCAACTAGATGCTTCTCTTTTTTGGCGTTATTTTCTAGGTTTATTTTACATGCAAGATTCCAAAGCTAGCTTTTGTTGTGCGGAGGAAGTTGTGCAGAAGTGGCGATCTGGAGAACGAGGAGAATAAATTAATAAGAGGTAGAGGCATGGACTGTGCTACATCGTATCTCCTCAATATATTTATTATCTTAGTAAAATTATTATCAGTGTGGTTGTCATTGTTTTTCTGATAGTGTGAAGTGTGATGAAATGTGAACCCGACTTAATTAGTTGTAGAGACAGTAGGATATGCACTATTTATCACTAAAATATTAGCAACAATATTGTATAAGTCCAACAGTTTCCTTGGTCTTATTGCAAGGAGAAAATATGTATTTTTTAATACTAAAATATTAGCAATAAAAACCTTTAGAGTGTGAAGTGTGATGTTCCACACATTGAATGCTTCCTTCGCACAATATATTTCTTATGCACTTTCAGAAAAATGCCTTATTTGAAACATATGAAAACATATGAACATAAGCATAATATATAGTGCGTGTGGAAGAAGCTTTGCAGACATCGTTATGCGTAGCAAGTAGAGTGGAACAGACATAGTCTGACACTGAAATATGGGTGAAATATGCACTCACAAACACACCCACATTCAATATCAATGTTATTTTTTTACATAATCACCTAAATAACAGTAGTTGTAACTAAAATATGAGCAATAATATTAGTCATTAGTACAAAGTGCATATATATGCTCTCTCAAGAGCTTGAAGGAATACATATTCAAATAATTCAAAATATTTACAATTAAAATATTAGCAATAACTTTGTATACTTCAATAGTTTACTAAAATAGCTACTTGCTCTGGTACAGTCTACCCATGCACCTGGGACAAAAAGTTGGACAAAATGCGGACCCCAGTTAATTAGCTATAGAGACAAAAAAAATATGCATTATTTATCATACATTGAAAGCTTCCTTCGCACAATGAACTTTCTTCACACTTCCGCACAAATTAAAGTATTATTAATAAGATAAGGGTGGGGCAAGGTGACGATATGCTATACAATTCATTGTGCGTAGATACTTTTACAAATTTCTAGATCGTATATTGTATGAACTTTTATGGAGGATAGGACATGTGCATGAGAGTGGAGAATATTATCATGTTTTTTTGTGTGTTTCTTTACTTTGTGGATTACGAATTTTGTGCGAAAATACAAATGCGTAGGGATTTTAATTTTAGAGCTATGTATCTTTGTGGAGTGATTAATATTCTTACTTTCCCTTGTGCATGGTGATCCATAGGGTATTGCTCAAATGTTCTGATTTTCCCAGGCCATGTAGCCTTGATTTTCCTTATCGTATATTATCAATTAAATAATAATCTAACCATAGACAATGCTATTAAGAAAATATGCTTTATTTAATACTAAATAAATTATTAACAATAAAAAGCCTTGTGTGCTAAGTGAGGCAATCGACACATTGAAAGCTTCCTCCGCACAATACAACTCATATGCACTTTCGCACATATGCTTAATTATTTACAATTAAAATATTATCCATAATATAAGCATAAAGTATTCATTTTTAATACCAAACTATTGGAAATAAAAAGTCTTTAATGCAAAGATAGGATGAAAATATTTATGCAAATAAATCAATTGAATAGTGATAGAGACAAAAACAATTGTATAATGAAATCTTGAAAGCTTCTTCCACACAATGGACTTTTTAATTATTATCTAGGGAAGGAGATGTGTAGGAATGGTTATTCGTGTTCGGAGGTTATTTGAAGAACAAATGCATGTGTGGAATTTGTGCGGGATGAGGAAAATGTAGAAGAGGTTTTTAATTGTAATGTGTTTTGATATTGGTTTTAATTTAGTTAGTTGAATGTGGAAGCGCATACAATGAAAGTTTAAGATCTTAAATGAAAAAACGACTAGTTGTATGAACAAAGCTTTGTTGCCGAAATAAGATGTTGTTAGGTTGTTTTCGTTATGTGTCACTAAGAAACTCGTATACTAATGAATAAAGGTAAGATAATATAGTATGTTCGCATTTGATGGCATACCAAAGAATTACCCTAATATCTTAAGTACAAGATCTATGATAGAGAAATCCTCTAGTATTCACAGTATTGATTCACTATATTTCCATAACTAATCCAAGTGTGTTTACTAATGATACATGATCTAACAGAATATGCTATAGATTACAGTGTATGTTATACAAATAGATATGATTAAAATGATATGTGAATGACCTACATTAATGATTCACATTTGCTAATTTCTTATTCGCATTTACTTATTTCTTAGCTAATGAACATGTTTTGTAAGGCTCATTGTGTGGAAAAGTGCATATGCTCCGCACTCTTATCCTTTACCAATAAATAGTTTCATTTTAATTTATTTTAACTAAAACAGATAATAATTATGAAAAAAATATTAAACGATTACTAATTATGTGAAAGATGTTGCACGGAGGCGGAAATAATGAGAAAATGCAAGTGTGAAAAACACTCTTGAATAAGTATCTAGTAAAGTATATATGAGAAAATGACTAGTTGTGTGAATAAATCTATCCAAAAACACATTGAAAGCTTCATCTGCACTTCCACACATATGCCTAATTATTTAAAATTGAAATATTATTAATAATTGTGTGGAGTTATTTATATTATTTTATTATTTGAAAATGAATACACCAGATAAAACATTATGAAAAAAATCAATTATTTTTATTTTATTTTATTATTGGAAAACGAATGCATCATTACCGAGAAAACAACTAATAACTTTTATGAGAGAAACTTATCCTATTGTGTGGAAGCAAAAAACTTAGCCCATTGTGTGGAAATTAGTGTTGGAAACTTTGAGCACTACTGAGATGTGGGGTGTATACAATTTTTTCCAATTGTTAACTTCACTTACTGAATCATGCATATAACCAGCAACTCATTAGTTTATCTCATACATATAAGCCATATAATAAGCTAAATAATAAACCATCTGAGAAACATAAACAGTAAACAATGCACATCACATCAATCACACATGAGACACAAGATGTCTGGTGGAAAACCCTTCACTAGGAAAAAAACCACCCTTGTTGGTGTTGCTCTGCTCTGAATTTGTATTATTTCAAGCAATTTATCTTTTACATAGTGTGTTGACTCCCATCAACATGTGGTGTTGCTCTGCTCTGAATTTGTATTATTTCAAGCAATTTATCTTTTACATAGTGTGTTGACTCCCATCAACATGGAGACTCAACCTCATCTATAAATTCCAACCTCAATTGGCTAGCAGACTCGATACTACTGATTAGGGCTTAGAATACTCTTTTCTCTGCAGATATACAAACTACCATCTGTTGAAGGCCACCACGATCAACGATCCTCGCTCGGTTACTCCTAAAATAAAAATCGACTCTACAAACTCCAATTGATTAGTCACTACCATGACCAATGAGTCTTGCCCAGTTTTTTCCAAACTATCCAACCACCATTGGATGAGAAACTTGTCCCTTTGTTGAAACTTTGATATCACTGCTCCACCTCCATGAAGTAATTGCTCCTCGCCACCATGCGAACCTCCTTTCATGTATTTTCAAAATGGATCTCAGGACACTATGCTCAACAAGAAATAATTTATGCATACATTCTCTTAGTAGCAAGATCTCATCATCAATAAATACAAAAACAATACACAAAATATGTGCCCTCCAATACAAAACTGTGGCCACAATCAAATCTGAATACTATCATATCCTCACATCAAAATGATGTTGCATACTACAAATAGCATCATAAGACACATGATTATGTCCTACATGCATCAACGGCTTGCAAAAAGCGAGTGTGATAATCACCATCAAAATCTCTACTGAGTAGCATACAAAATTTCTCCAATCAAACTCTACTCCAATAGCATACGAAAGTCTCCAACTAAACTCTACAACAACAACTCCAATTTTGATCTATTTTGCAGCATGCTTAAGCTATGTTTACTATTCAATGATGAACACTCCTGGACTGAAGCATATAGGCTCTCCAATAGGTCTGAAGCATAATATCATTCTCTGCAACCTTCTCAAATTCTTACTACCATCATCAATCAATCCTCTTCTCCAAGCCTCAAGTATATAAAACATGTAGGGCGAAATTGAGCTTGGGGCTAGGATTAAAAGTGAAAAATTGGACCAAATCAATCCACTAAGTTCACTACTAGTGGAATAAATGCATTCACATCATGAGTGGACCTTTTCAAACCATTTGCGACCTTTTTCACTAAATATTCTGAAAGCCTCTGGTAATTTCCAAGCTATTTTACTTCTGAATAGCGCGAGGAATGCAGAGAAAATATTGTGAAATCCAATAGTCGCTCCCTTCTCACTATCCTTCATGCAACTATCGCTTCTTGGGGAAATAATTGATCCCTTGAGCCTTCCTCCATCTGACTATGGGTTTTTAGCTGCTCCCATAGGCTTATGTGCATGCAACTATGGATAAAACTAAGAGAAAGCCTCATGCCTTCATCTCAAAGCCTATGCCATTTGTTCCATCCTCTTATGTAGCTCTTGTACATGCCTCTATACCTATAACACAACCTTTGACACCTTTGCAAGTAGACCAAACATGCCTCCCAAGTGTCACTTCCAACTTAACCTAAATGGGCCAACAAACAAAGTTGGCAAGTATGCCAACAAGTCCTCCACTCGCCATCATACCTCTTAACAAGTTGCAACACATTTGAAAGACCTCTGCAACATCAATATCACATAATGAATCCATCACACTACTGTAACTTTTTCCGACCCCCAAAAAATTACAATTATTTTTTTAAATTTTAGCCAGTTTACTTTTTAGCTAAACTTTTGGGCATATATAAGGTTTCATGTCCATATGGTTGCTCAACTATTTTGAATAATTTTATAAAATTTAAAATACTTAATTTTATTAAAAATATAAAATTATGTTTTTATTAAAATTATTTTTATTTAAAATATTCAATTATTCAAGAGTGATAAATATTGACCAGTTTTCAATGGTGATGAGAGCGCCTCCAAATGGCACATATCTAATTTCGGACCCCCTCAAGCTTTTCGACATTTAATGGAGGGGTCCGAAATAAGTTTTTTTTCAAAACAAATTTTGACCACGTTGCAGAAATTGGAGCAGTTCGCACCCCCAGCTACAAAACCATTTACCAGCAGGGACCCCCTCTGAAATCCACGAGCAATTTTAGGGACAACGAAAAGTTTAATTTTGCCAAGTAGGGTTTAAGGTGGCAATAAAATCCTTGTGGGGCCATGTTTCTGATGCGTAGCATCTATCTTCTCCACAAAAAGGACAACTACCTACTTGTTTATGTTTCAGGATTTAGATTTCTGCCTAGTAGAAGAAAGAAATCAGACAATGCATCGGGCAGGGATGGGCAGGGATCTTCATATTTTCCTTCGTGCTTAAGGCATTTTCAGCTTGGCGACAAGTCTCACGGAGTAAAATTATTTCAGTGTATTTCCATAATAGAATTGGAATCTATGCAACAGGGTAAATACATTCTTGATTGTGTCATAGAGAATGGGTTCGAGAGAGATGCTTCAATAGAGACTACTCTTATTTCTATGTATGCTAAGTGTGGGGAAATTGGATTTTCCAGGAAGTTGTTTGATAAAATTCTTGTTACGTAGAACGTGTGGAGGCAATCCCGAAATGGCAAGGCTATCTTCTAAAATCTGGCTATATGGTTATCAACATAAAGTGGAAGAACTTTTGGTCTTCTCATTTCCCAGTAATGGAATTTGATAAAGCTCTTGATGCTGAAAGTATAAATCATGGCGATCATATATTTGAAAATTTGATCTCAGGAATGTATTTGGGATATCACACATCCATTTGAAGACACGAAAACTTGTATTTGAACTATGCAACATTTTCTTTCGCAAAGACTGTTTATCAGTCAATGTACAATATTGTTGTGTATCTCATTTAAAAATTTTCGCAGGGTTTTCCAGAAAATGAAATTATACTGCAG
Organism: Pinus albicaulis; assembly: GCA_034641835.2. NCBI lineage: Eukaryota > Viridiplantae > Streptophyta > Pinopsida > Pinales > Pinaceae > Pinus > Pinus albicaulis. The sequence continues at coordinate 1,149,031,529 of CM076570.1, forward strand.
ATTTTGGGCAAACGGAGATGAAATTTCAAATTCTGAAACATGGGTTTTTTGCATAATCGTGTTAATTAGGTACAACAGGGTGAATTTTTTCCAGATTGTGAACGGTTAGGGATATTTTGAAGGTTCTCTGAAGGGTACACACACAGATTGCGGGAATGGGCCAACTCATTCTTCAAAATTTGAAGGAGTTGAATCTGGAGATGATGTTGCTCTGGCGTTGTCAGTTGAAGCTGAATCCTCTTCAGCAGAACAAGGAAAATTTTATGAGCGTATTGATGAAAGTCAATTGGAAATGGTTTTTAAAGATACACGACTACAGAAATGAAGAAAACCTAAGCTTGATTCACACCCAAAGTTTGTTCAGGATGCAATTATTCAGGCATGGAAACCAAGAATGTTGATATTGGGGCCAATAAAATTGGTAATAGGCATGGCATCAACTTATCTACTTGAACAGAGGTGGTAGACCTAGAATTTGCAACAAAATTGCTGAGATTGTGCGAGTGAGCCAGCACAGATTGATAATATGAAGAAGTGATTATGATATTAAATTGGGTGAGTGCTTCTAACCCTGTATGCTGGATTCTTTGTCTAAATGGATTATGACTTGTAGCATATTATGTATTATTCGTTATTGATCTGTGGTATACCTGTAAGTGATGTGCATTTTTAGTTCATTGAGGGTTTGAAAGTCAACAATTGTTCTCACATTTCTAAAAATCTTACACTTGCCACAACAAAATTTCCAGAGATGGTTGCCACAGTAATAAGGAATGCAATTTTTTTTAGAAAGGGCACCTTGGAGCTCCTTTTTGGTTGTTGAATATCACATGTTATATGGGGATTCATGTTGATAGAACTCGTCTAGAGTGGTATTTTTAACCATTTTCTTCCCAGGAAATTATTTGCATTGCAGTTTTCCTCAGATGAGTTAGCTTTGGTTTATGGGTCAAATTTAACGTTCTTAAATTTGGAGCATCTACCCTGCTCTGATCTGGTTCTTGATAGAGAAGGTCCAATTCATAACTTTTATACAATAGAGCATGTTGGAGATAATAGAATGGTAATAATTGTACTTTCTTCTGAGTATGGGAAAAGTCGAGTTGTTAAGGTTTCACTGCATAAACATGAACTCGTAACACTGAGGAAAGAAGCTCTAAATCAATATAATTCAGAAAATTCTTGCTAAGCATGATGGATTCATACCAAACCATCATCTAGTGATGAAATCTCAACATGTTATTTCAAACATCATTTTTCCAGATGTTTAAGACTTTACTGTATTGACAGATTTATAAATGTTCCATTTATATGTGATTAAAATATCCATATCCAAGCTTACAGTTAAATAAACCATGGCTTGCATCTAATAATCTATTGGTTCAATGTGTATTGCACTAAATCAGACTCGCAAGTAAAATCAATTTTATGAGGCAGGGTAGTTCTACTCCAGATTTTTCTTCTTAGCCGAGTGACATGGGTTTGCCACAATTTGTGTACAAGCTTAATATACCCGTAAGCTCTTCCACTGATAGCTTGAGCTGGAGCAGTTCAGATTATCGAAATTTAAGCAATGGCAATGGAGTCCAACTTTACAGGTCAAGATTCTAAATTGGATCATGGGATGATCCAGTGATAGTTTCTGAGGACCTACAAAAATACAAGGTTCTTTCATTCAGCATGTATGATTATAGTACAAATTTTTCCCAATGAAAATTGATGGAGGGTTCGCATAACAATTGGAAATGCAAAGGTGTACAAAATTTCAACAAATATATCATTTAATCAAAGTCAGTAAATAAAATATTATCCTAGATTTGGAGATAGAGTGTGAGCACTTGAGGATTAGTCAACCAAGGATTAGATTTCATTTGGTCATCAAATCCACACGAAAGAGACACCTTGCAACAATTTATCAACAAAAACAATTTGTTGTAGCACAATTTGGATATCTAAGAGCACGTACTTTGGAAGCAGAGATCCCATATTTTATGGCACAAAATCAGTAGATAAGGAACCAATTCCAGATTCTAAGGCAGAGAATTCGCAAACAGTTTCAAATTTCTTGCAGACTATTAGGAGATTGTTCTATTTTTAGTAAATTGTTCAGGATTTTATTCCATATTGTTGTAACAGCTAGGAGAGATTTTGTCTATATATTATTTCATTTGTAATAAAAAAGGGTTGGCTTTTGATGCCAAGACCTTCAACTTTGTAAAAAATTCCTCCATAAATCCTAATTGAAGTATTTCAAGCCTTGGATTTGATAGAATTTCTGTTTCTTTTATTTTTTTCTAGTATTACCATATTGTATTTTTCCACATGTTCAAAGTATTTTAGAATACCTGCATAAGAATAGATTGATTTTCAATCTCTCTGAAATCCCCTACAAATTTATAATCATTTAAAGAGATCCGTATAATGGATTGTCTGTCTGAGGTAGCTCTTCTTTGAACTGGTTATTGTCTGTCCTTCTATCTTCCCCTGAATGTGTTTTTTTGGGCTATAGAAATTTTCTATACGTATAAAGTTTTTCATGGATAATTAAGTATATTGTCTAACTCCTTAATTATTAGGAATCCCCTTACATTCTTCTTTCAAATTCATTAAAAAGTTAATTTCCTCTGTCAGGCTAGAAGTTGACACTTTGAGAAAGGAATCTACAAGGGAGGGATTTATTCATGAACAATAATTGTGCAATCATTAGCAACCACCCAAATCAAATCATGAATCTGACCATTGTGCTTCATAGGTTGTTATCCAGTGACAATGAACAATGTTAAACAATGCATCGTAATTATTGAGGGAGCCCCCTCTGGTTCAAGGGTTAGCTTGAACCTAAAGATTGGTTGAGTTGGCTTCTCGGCGTAGTTTCTGCAGCCAAGAACTTCCTACGAGAAACAGGAACAACACACACCACCACTATAATTCATCCTCATAGGCATAGACATGAATACCTAATGAGAACCTAGTTGACAACTCTGCTAGTGTGCCATCAACCATCTCTAACACATTTAGATCTGTATGATCAAATGTAGCAGCACCATCTACTTTTAGTAGCATAAAAATTCATCATGAAATGTCCATCACTGTACATGCCAACTCCTCTATGACCAACATGCTACCATCATGCTGTATAAATTCCATCATATGAGTGTTCTATCAAGAATACCAACATATATTCCAATACATACCAACACACGCCATGATACATAAATCATGAGGTTGACATAAGTGCATGACTTAAGAGTTGACATCAATTTCAGCACATCCATCTCACTATCAATACATCAGTGCCAACCAATAGGACATTAAGTCAACATCCATCACATATGAAAAGAAACACCAAGACCGTGACCTTGTTGACATCAATGCCAACACAACAATTCCAAAAAATTCCCCCTTTGGAATTTATGTCAACCACATCAACATGTGAGGTTGATCTCCATACATATGAGACTAATCTCTATACATTCAAATTATCTCCCAATTCTCTCCCCTTTGACATCAATGGAAAAGGGTCAACTCCATATGAATAGGTAGCAAGAGCTAAAATACATAGTGGAGCAATACATCTCTACATCGTTTAATATATGCATCAAGAATCATCCATTCCTCCATATAAGCAACAAGCATCATATTTATCCAATCAACATTCAAAGCAGAATACCATCCAACAACTACTAGCAGTGAGCAACAACATGCCAACATAAAGCAACCATCATCAACATATGCATCATCATATAATATAAAATATGAGAAGAATTAAGTATAGCATCAACATGAATATGCATCTCCATGTAGCAACATCTTCATGAGGTAACCGCAAAAAATCTCCCCCATAACTACATAGCAACAACTACCATATCATCTCATCACATGAGGCCAAGAACCCCACTGTCGGAGCATAGTATGAGGCATAGCATGAACACCTCCAAGAGGATCACAATGCCAAAAATGTATGGCTGAAGTAAATAGGAACAAATAATGCTCCCCCTGAACAGATTCCATCTTCAAGATGTAGATATATCATCGTTGGGCTGAAACGATCACTTCCGCTTCAAGCAATGCTTCCTTTGACAAATAGAAGCACCATATGGACTAAGATTCCACATGACCATGACTCAAGTGACATATACATCGATAAACACATGGTTGTAGTACCGATACAATAGACCTAATACATAGCTCATATGACCATAACATGACCTCATGAGTCATGGATAAATGACCTAAAAGATAGTACAACATAAGTACATGGCTCCATGAGCATTATACATGAATACTTCAATGAAATACATGGATGTTATGATCATCCTCTATGGACCAATGAATCGAGTACATAATACATCATAACAATTACATCATCATCAACCCATACATGTGGCTTCAATATGCTCCATATGACTCCTCCAAAACAAGCCTATCATTAACATGAATCAACAACTATTGAATGGACTCATTGCTACTACATAATGATGAAACAATAGAAAATACATGGTTGTAGTAAGCACCATACAATATCTCATACATGGCTGGTCCATGTCATACGTCATATCTATGCATCCGAAAGTGATGATTATAATCTATGCATGGTTGCACATTTTTTCAAATACTTGTTAGTGGAAACCAAAAACATATACATGGATGAAAAATGTGTTCATTTTCACTCATGGAAACACATGTAAATCTGCTGCAAATAACTGAGTGAAAATCAATGAAGAAAATGCTAAGTATCACATGTAAATCCATACCATACATAGCTTCCCTTGAGTTCAATATACCTCCAATAGATAGGATGATCCTATGGACCTGAATGTGCATAAGGATGAAATGAACTCATCATAATTGTTGCTGCAATAATCTCGTACTCACCAAGCAACCAAATTCTTCCCCTGACATTGTGCACATCACATAATATGCAGTCCTATATGAATATGCATGAAATAACCATGGAATGCAGGAGGGAACGCTATTCACTATTTGAAGAGTTGGAGCTCCTTATTTCTCCACACAGTCTTGGGTTTCTTATTTTCTTCTTTTATCTACTTCTTATCCTAATTTACTTGCTTCCTTTATTGCTTCACTTGCTTAGTACTAGATACTCTTGGTCTTTGTTGCTTTGGACGGTTTTTCCTTGAGTAACAGGGTAGCAAAATATCTCTTGCCATATGGCCAAATCTATGGCAAATATAACACTCCACATGGCCAAGATATGAAGTAATAGGATCAAATATCATACTTCTCATGCTAGATATAAACCCTGCATGCAATGTATCTCTCCTCCAATGGTTAGACTTGCAATCTATTGCCTTATGGCCAAACAGGTTACATGAATAGAAATAACTATAAAAATCACGATTATACCTGAAGGCCAACCTTCTTAGTTGTTGATATTGTTGTAATCTCTATTGATATGGTCTATATGATCTACTCCAGCAATTTGTTGTAATGTTCCAAAACTTGTGACAATTGTAACATTCTACATTATGCACAAAAGGAACAAAAGGACTTTGATTCCTTTGAAACTTTACGAATTCGTCGCGATCATCTCTAGGAGAAAAATATCATCTGAATGTAGAAGCTCCTTGATATTTTCTTCTATGTTGTTGGTTTTGTTTCTTGATCGGTTGTTGGTTTTTCTTGTTTTTTTGTTGCAGGTTCTTTTGTTTGCTAACTAGCAATTGTATATACTTCGTATTTCCTTGGATCTCATTTTTGTTGTTAGTGTTGTTTGCTACAGGTTTCTTGGGTTCTTATTTGGTGTTTTTGTTGCATGAAAATTAGATTCACCCTTTTGAAATCCAAGACCAAATTTATCCAATGGTGATCTTTGGATCTCAAGAAAATTATCCAAGGCTATGGTGCTCTTCTCCATATTTCACTGCTTTCTCAAGGAAACCACTTCAACTTCTAATTTATCACATTCATATTCCTTCTTTGTGTACCACTTCCTCATGGAATCCTCTACTCTTTCAAATTCTTCCATCTTAATTTTTAAGTTCACATTCTCCTATTTAAGCTTGGCCTCCTTATCATCACAGATCTTCAAAAACAAAATTGATCTTTGCATGCAGTTGTTAGTCTTGAAATCTCAGATCTGTGACTCTTAATATCATTCTCATCTTCACTATGTGCATCAGCATGATCAAAATATGAATCATCAAAATCATAACTCAATAGAAAAAAATTAACAATTATACCTTTAGATTCAATATTTTCTAATCTCTTCTCATCATCTGTTGAATCATGTGCACTGGAAGAATGAGACTCTTTTGGATGAGATTATTGTTTCTGGAGCCTCTTCTTCTTCTTCTTCTTCTTCTTTTTGTTCTTCTTCTTGTTGCTCTTCTGCTAATTTTCCAAATCGTTGTTGGTGCCATCTCGAAAAATGGATTCTAGCTTGTCCCACCTCTTTGGCACGTTTCAAACCCACTAGCCTCTTCCTATCATCATCATGAATATTATTGTAGATTATGCATTGCGCTTGAGCATCTTGCTGCAAAAAAATTTCTACAACCGGATCTTTACCACAACCTTCACATACAACTCTCCAAATATTAGATCCACAAGATAATAATTGATATTTAACATTTTTAAGCCATACTTGCAATTTGAAACAGTGAGGACAAACATTCTAAAAAAAAATCCATTTCCGCCAACAAACCCTAGATCTACTCTTCAGCAATCAACCTACAACCAAGAGTCATGCTCTGATACCAATTGTTGGAAACCTTTGAGCACTACTAAGAGGGGGGGGGAGGGGTGAATCAATAGTGTGACTCGTATGCAATTTTTTTCCAATTGTTAACTTCACTTACTGAATCATTCATATAAACAATGACACATTATTTTATCTCATGCATATAAACCATATAATTAGTTAAATCATAAACCATGTGAGAAACATAAACAGTAAACAATGCATATCACATCAATAACACATGAGACACAAGATGTCTGGTGGAAAAATCTTCCCTAGGAAAAAAACCACCCTTGCTCCTGTTGCTCTTCTTTCAATTTCTATTATGTCAAGAAATTGATCTTTTACATAGTGTTTTGACTCCCATCAGCATGGATACTCCAACTCATCTACAAATTCCAACCCTGATTAGCTAGGATACTTGATACTAATGATCAGGCTCAGAATAGTCTGTTCATTACAGATCTACGGTCTGAAATCCACTTAAGACCACCACGATCAACGATCCTTTCTCAGTTACTCTGAAACTAACAATCGACTCTACAGACTCTAATCTACTAGTCGCCACCATGACGAATGAGCCTTGCCCATTTTCTGTCGAACTATCCAACCACCATTAGATGTGAAACTTTTTCCTTTGTTGAAGCTTTGATATCACTGATCCACCTCTATGAAGTCACTACTCCTCACCACCATGTATAACTCCTTTAATGTATTTTCAAATTGGGTCCCAAGAAAATATGCTAAAAAATAAATCATCTTTGCATACATGCTCTCAGCAACAATATCTCATCATCAATCAATATAAAAACAATGCACAAAATATGTTCTGTCCAATAAAAATATGTGGCCACAATCAAAACTGAATACTATCAGATCCTCACCTCAAAATGATGTTGAATAATACAAATAACATCATAATACACATTTCTATGTGCTACATGCATCATCAACTCCTGCAAAAAACAACTGTGAGAATCACCATGAAAATCTATACCCAGAAGCATACAAAAATTCTCCAAACAAACTCTACTCCAGCAGCATACCAAACTCTACAACAACAACTCCAATTCTAATCTATTTTGCAGCATGCTTCAGATTTTCTCACTATTAAGTCATGTACACTCGTGGACTAAAGCATCTAGGCTCTCCAATAGGTCTGAAGCATAAACTCCTTTGAAACCTTCTCACTCACTCACTACCATCATCAATCAATCCTTAACTCCAAGATCAAGTATATAAAAAATGTAGGGCCAAGTTGAGCTTGGGGATAGGATCAAAGGTGCAAAAATTGGACCAAATAAATCCACTAAGGTCACTAATAGTGCACTAAATGCATTCACATCCTGAGAGTACCTTTACAAACCATTTGTGATATTTTTCACTAATTCTGGAAGGCTCTGGGAATTTCCAAATTAATTTACTTCCAAACAGCGAGAGGAATGTGGAAAAAATCTCTTGAAATACCATAGTTTCTCCCTTCACACTGTCTTGTATGAAACTATGGATTCTTGGTGCTATAACTTCTCCCTTGAGCTTGCCTCCACGTGACTATGGGTTTCCATCCTCTCTCATAGGCTTATGTGCATGTGACTATGGCTAAAAATGAGGGAAAGACTCATGCCTTCAGTTTAAAACATATGCCATCTATTAGATCTTCTTTTGTAGCTCTTGTACATGCCTTCATACCTCTGGAATAGCCTCTGACACCTCTGCAAGTAGACCAAACATGCCTCCCAAGTGTCAGTGCCAAGTTGACCTAAAAGGGCCAAAAAACAAGGTTGGAAAGTATGCCAACAATTCCTCCACTTTCCATCAGACCTTTGAATAAGCTCCAACATATCCGGAGGAACTTTGCAACATATGTATCACATCATGAAGTCATCACACCACTACTACAAATCATCCTCATTGGCATAGACATGTGTTACACAGCATTTTGTCACTATCCCTGCAATCCCCAACTCGCACATTGGAGGGTCGTTTCTGTGACCAACACGCAGTGTCATGATTTGCAAATACCATCCTTGCATCCCTTTTGATGAAAGAAACATTCTTCTTGTTGACATTTCCCTAAGCAGAGCTGTGAAAATCCCTTTTTTTTCCTTGGCGCAAGTAGCTCGTTACATCCTCGCGCCAACCAGGAAATTTAACACTAAGCCCACTCCACTTGGCACTCTGTGCCAGTTAGACACCCGTGCCAAGTTGTTTATGGAATTTAAAAAAAAAATAGAGGTGGAGGTTCCATTCCAACCACCTCGGGGATGAGTCATTGGGAGTGGTTGAACTGAAACAACCACGGAATCCTTCCTTTAGTTAGTATTTTCCACCTCCCTTGGAACTCTCCTAAAGGATAGGACTCCCTCCCACTTTTGTAGGGATCCCAACCTCCTCTTTTCCCTCTATATAAGAAACTATCTCATTTAGTAGAAGCTAGCTGAACAAATTATAGCGGAATGGCTAAATAGCTAAACTAGGAGAGCTATACTATAGCTAAGCTGCTAGAGGAGATAGAGTAAGAAAGGTAGTGTTGAGAGAGCTCGAGTCGATGACTTCTAAGGGAGCATGAGTCCGAATTCCTTGACTGACAGTTGAGATGCGTTTCGTCTGAACCCCGCTGGAGCAAATCACGACGTCAAAGCATCGGTTGTACTCTTCCTTCTACTCATTAATATACATGTCTACTGTTTGGTTCCACTATTGTGTTATGATGTTTATTTGATATTATATGTTTAGCCCTCTTTGACTGGCTAATAGTTGTGAGTGAAACTACGCTACTATATGTTGTTCTTGTTCTTTGTCTTATGTGCAAATATCTAGGCGTGACAGTGAATGGATCGTGACTTGTCAAGGCAGGAGCGAGAGACCACTACTCTTTCTAAAACATCGACAGCGTTGGATTCAAGGTAGATCAATCTACCATCTCTTTTGTTCATTCATTAACTAGGAAGCAACACTTTAGTGTGTCCTTTTGTTACTAGACCCACCCTAGGGTTACAGGGATCATCTTTGTCCGCATAGAGGATTTACCTTCATAACAAATTGGTGACTCCACTGGGGATCAGTGCGAGTTTGTCATGTCATCCTGTTGGGTCGGTTTCCATTCTTGGTTTAGTTATCTATCTTTTTTCTGGTTTGTTTGTTGAGTTTCCATTTTCTGTTCAACTCCATAGAGTCAAGGTTGACTTCTACTCATTAGGTTAGGGTTTTTCCTCTTTGTCCATAGGTTTCCAGCTTGGTGCGGTTTTTGTCTGGACAGTCGCACGGATTGGTGCATGTTGCTCTTTTAGCACTCGCGCCAACCTCTATATGGCGCGGATTACAACCTTACAGTCACGCCCATCCCTGTAGGTTTTGGATTGACCCCCCTAATGCGTTTTTTGATCATTTGTTCTTGCCTATGGGTTATTTTTTAGTGTGTTTAAACCTTTGGAGACTGTGTAGACTATTGTAGACTTGTTTCCCTCAGTCGTTTGTCTGTTTTTTTATCGGTGTCAGTTAAGACCTTAGGGTTTCTAAGTGTTCTTGCACACTGAGACTCTGTTCGAGAACGAGTCTCTTTGATTGTTGTCAGTCTCTTTTTGGGTTCTTAGACTGAATTTTCTTGATCCTTTTGTTTTGTTGATTGAATGGTACTTTCATTTTTAAGATTAGTCTTTCTTCTTCAACACTTTGAGCATCGATTATTTTGCTTGTTTAGATTGTTTTGAGAACTCTCTTTCTAGTTTGCAAGCTTGCTCCTTTAGCTTGCCTGTTTTGTGTCTATTTCTCTTTGGTTGAGTCATTCAATTTCACAACTTTACATTCGAAAAACTCAAACTAGCGTTTATTTTGTTTTCCATTGAATTAGTACAATGTGTGCTTCATCTCATTGAAAAAATAAAATAAAAAATATATTTGCATTCTTTTGTTGCATTGAAAATGAAATGTTCCTTTACATAACTAGCATTTGTCAATCTAGGAAGGAAATTCGTTTTCGATTGATTGCATTAAGGGCATTAGAAAGTTTCTTCGCATGTTTTCTTTGTTTTCTTGTTTGAAATATTTCTATCCTTCTTATAACTAGCATTCATTGAATTGAAATGATGTTCATTTGCATATAGCTTACATTTAGGAAGTTGAGAACCACATTCGATAGGGCCTGAAATTGAAACATAATTCAAGATTAAAGTTAAAATTTACTCAATGCACCTAAGGCAACATTGGAACCTAACGAAACATTTCTAGTGGTCTAGGCTAGAGACGTGTTCTGACGTCTTAAAACCTAGCAGTTGTCACTCGCCTTTCAGCTTTAGACAGCACTAGTACGGACCTGTGCTCCCCATACCATTGTGTATATAAAGGGAGACCCCTCTAGGTTACAATCCTTTTATCCATAGGATGCCAAGTCTGCCACCTTGTAACCGTGATACATTGAACACAACACTCAAGGAGACTACCTGTACGTACGTTAAGTCCTTGGTCATTTCTCTTTCATTTGATCACCAAGGTGTATATGGAAGTTCACAGAAACTTGGTATACCCTCTTGCTTAGAATACCTGAGTAGTCGTTTCGATCTTTTCGTGACTCTTTAAATAAGAAAAAGATCATCGAGCACTTGTCCTTTCACGCTCGTTTCAAATTGAAAGCGACTAGAGTCATCTTTTGTCTGTTTTTTTACTCTTAAAACATGAAACAACAGATTTTGGTTTCAGTGTTATAAAATTAATCACCTACGATTACATGCCCATTAAAGTTTGTTACTTGGTTTGATTGATTTCCTTAGTTCTTGATTTTGGCACTTGCGATTGGTTATCTATTTTCCTTCATGTTCTGATCTACAGTCAAAGTGGTGAAACCTCCAGTTTTTTCATCTTCACTGCCTCCTAGTGGTGGTTCGTTTCCAGACGTTTCTTTCGAAACCCCTCAATCCACTAGGTCTGCCGAGTTTTCATAGCCTATTCTACTGTCTATCCAGCCCCTTGCTACTCGATCTCCGCTTGACGAGCCAATTGAGTTCAATTGGCCTCCTTAAAGTGCTTTGTATAGTTTTGGGGACGAAGGATAATTTCCTCCTCTCATGTCTGGATCACCTTTTGCTGCTGTTGCGGTTCCTCCTAGTCCCCGTAGTCTTTTTGAAGATCTTACAGAAGACTCAGATATGGATTCTTCCAGTCCTATTGGCAGTGACGGAATGCATGTATCCACAGGAGAATATCAACTCTTTCCTGAAGATCTTTCTCATGCCTTTGTCCAATCTTCTTCACCTTCGGTGTCACTTTCGGCTGGCTATAGGTCTCTGAGTCATGTCTGGTGTTGCGTCCATTGCACAGTCCAGCACAGTAAGTCCTCCTCGGATTTCGGTCCAATCTTCGTCAGTACCGTTACCCTTGGCATTAAATCCGTCGGTTATTGTTACATCTGTTCCAGTCCAACCTACAGTCTGTGTGACTTCTAGTTCAGTTTCCACTACTCCTGTGATTCCTGGCAGTCTCACTTTTGAAGAATATCTATTAGTTGTTCAGCAGAGTTCTCAGGGTTCTCAATGCCCCCCACCTCCTAGAAATCCTCGTTTTCATCACTATGATGTTGTTGGTATGAATATCTGCATCATTATTATGACTATGGGAATCCAGTTTATATGCCTCCTATAGATCCTTATTAGGCCATTTATGATCCTTATCATGACAGTTATGATCCTTATCAGTATGTTACTCATTTGGGACCTACTCTACCTGTGCAACCCTCTGGCTTACAAGGACAACCCTCTCAGGGACAACCTTCAGCTCAGTAGGGCCCTACTTTTGGTCCACAGGGACAACCATATGGTCCACAAGGCCAACCTTTACAAGGAAAACATTTGGTCCAACGTGGACAACCCTTTGGTCTCTCGGGTCAACCTCTGGTTCAACCTGGATCATCTTTAGGTCCTGGGGGGCAAGTTTATCCATCATAAGGACAATCATATGGTCCTTCTCCGAGTCAACCTGGTCATCAGGGACATCCTGGACCGTCTCAACCATCAGGCCAACCTTTACCACAAGGTCAACCTAGTGGCCCTCAACAACCATTTCAACAACCGGTTCAACCAGCTCAACAGCCGTTACAACCTGCCCACCAGAAGATTCCTTCGTTTCCGCAGCCAGTTTTACCTGTTTGCCCTGCCCAGCAGCCTGCTCAACTTGCTCCGCAAGGTCAAACTGTGCAACCGCAGGGCGCTTATTACCCTCAAGCTTCACATCAACCAGTATACAACGCACCCCAAATTCTGTACCCTCAAAATCAACCAACATATAGTGCACCTCAGATTCCTTACCCTCAATATCAACTGGTATACTAGCAACCTCAATATCAACCTGTGTATTAGCAACCTCAAATTCATGCTTAGATTCCGCAGCAAAATCCTTATGCTACTCAGCAACGACCTCAGTGGGCTGCTTCGACTCAATATCATGGTCCTCAATCTCAGTATCAACTGAATTATCTTGTTTTTAATCCCTATGATCTGAATCCTTTAGGACAAAATATATGGCGACAAAATCTTGTTCGAACTGGGTGGAATGTACAGACAGGTCCTTATCAAAAACCTTCGATGAATTTTAATACTTAGTTACCATTCCTTGCTACGTTGGAATTACCCGATGTGTCGAAGTTGACAAATGATCCTATTCTTCATAATCCATATTGGCCTCCGGTTCCGACCAAGTTTCCTGGTGATTGTCCTAAATTTGAGGGTAAACCTGGTGAACATCCCCAAACGCATGTTATGACTTACCACTTGTGGTGTTCTTCTAACTCTTGGGTTGATGATTCTATTTGTCTCCGTATTTTCCAACGAACTCTTACTAGTGCCGCTGCAAAGTGGTACATTGAATTGTCTCGTGAAGTTTTCCAAGATTTCAATTCTTTGGCCATGGCATTCCTTACACATTTTCAGTTACCGATCCGCTATGAGATCAGGACGCATCTCCTCACTTCATTGAAACAAGACCGAGCTATTCATAGCTCGGATCATATTCATGAGTGGCGGCATCGTCATCGCATGATAAAATTTGAGATACCTAATCAGCTTCTAACTCATTGGTTCACTACCTCCTTTGTCAATCAGATTGCCAAAGACATTGCTATGGGGGCATGTGTGACCGAGGAACAAGCCATTTCTTATGCCCAGTATCTTGATCTCGTGTATTTTCATTCTGGCACATTGTATGATATCTTTCCTGATGCTCCTAATCCTGGAACTTCTAAACCGCCAACGACTCCATCCGTTGATGGTATTATTGGTTCCGTATCGCAGACTTCTTAGAAGTCTCCTTCATCTAACTCTGGGAAGCAGAAGTCTACTTCTTCCAATAATGTAGCTCCTCAATCAACTTCGAATTTTGGTACACCCACAGAAGTGAATGTTGTTCAGGCCAATCCTACAGATAACACTTCCAAAGGTAAGAATAAGGGTAAAGCTAAAGCTAAAGCCGATAACTCAAAACAAGATTCTCCAAAACCTCATTCTATTGATAGTTCTCAACGTAAACCGAAGTATCCTTGTTTGATTTATGATGATGAGCACTTCACCAAGGACTGTCCTCGATGGTATGAAGTGAGTCGATTGCTCAAAGGCACCCAAGGAGCTCCGACCATTCTTAAAGAACCCTTCCCTCAACAGACTCAGATGGTAGAACATCCTCAGTCCTCTGCTCCATCTGGTTCGCAAGTGTTCATGATGAATGGTTCTGCACCCATTTCTATTGCTACTCGATCAAAAGATTATTCTAGTTCATGTCAAGCAGCGGGAAAAGAGATCGTTGATGGTCCTCCTCCCCCTCCTATTTTTGGTCCTCTTGAAATTGAACAACCTAGCACAGAATCCATTGTGCGACCACCTTCCAAAGGTATGCTCCGTAAGTCTTCGTACAATCCCAACGCCCGTGCCGCTCAGCATTACAGTATTGTTGAAGATTTGGCTCAGGTGTCGTCCGTAATGTCTGCGTTAGAAGTACTTCAGAGTTGTCCTTTGCAACGAAAAGCTTTGCTATCTGCGATAGGTGGGATTGATCATGCCGATACTAGCTTGCTCGCTTTCGATTTATAGAATTTCGTCCCACGACTCCCACACCAAATTGCATTCATCATTCAAGTTGGTATTAATGGTTTGAATATTCACCGGGCTGTCATGGACGAGGGTGCATCTACCTGTGTTATGTCATCTACTTGTTTGAAATCCATTGGTTCTCCAACTCTTACTTCATCACCCAATGCCCTTGAAACATTTGATGCAAGAGAATCTAAACCTCTTGGTGTTCTCGCTAGTTTTTCGATCACGTTAGAAGGGAAGAAAGTCAATGTCGAGGTCGAAGTCGTTGATGCAAAACTCAATTATAATCTTCTCCTCGGACGCAGTTGGACTCACGCCATGTTGTGCGTTCCATCCACTCTCTTTCGTGTTTTGAAGTTTCCGCACGAAGGAAAGATTATTACTGTTGATCAATTGTCTTTTTTCACTTCTTCCGAGAAAAACGTTCCGTACGTGGACAAGATTCCTACTCCTTACGAGAGTGTAGGGCCAGGCCTTTTCAAGGATCCTGCCCTCATGGGTGTTTTCCCTCTTCCACCACCAAATACTGTTCAGGTCAACATGATTTCTAGAACCGATGACCCCTGGGTTATCCCCTCTCCTGAACAAATCGATTCGTTCGGCGATTCGATGCCTTTGAGTCTAATTGAAATTGATTATTGTGAAATCATTGTTGCATCACATTCTGATCATGATTCTACTCCTTCGAGCGTAACTCTTGACATCTATTCTCAATCCCCTTGGCTTGGTGATTTTGATTCACTGGATCCTTTGAAAGAAGTGTTTCCTTCCGATGAGGCTATCGTGGAAACCCTGTCTCTCGACGATCTACTGTGGGATGATGGTCATCATCATTCCTCGTTTCTACGAACCCTTGGGGTCATGTCTACCTGTCTTGAGAATTTTGCCTCTCGGGTTCCCTCTCCTCCGCTTCAAACACCTGTTCAGGTCCATGAGGTTTTTTCAGAAGGTAACTTGAGTAACATCACTCAGAAGATGCCTATTGACATTTCCATTAAACCGAGAATCGTCAAGAACATCCATATTGGGGTTACTTGTTCTTCGGATGAAGTGCAAGTATATACTAGCCTTTTTCGTGAATTCCGTGATGTCTTTGCGTGGTCCTATGAAGAAATGCCCGACATTGATCCTAGCATCGTGGAACATGAGATTCCTACTTACCCTGGTTCGAAACCTGTCCGTCAGCATCTTCGTCCGGTGCATCCTAGGAAAGCTGCTGCCATTAAGGCCGAAGTGGAAAATCTTCTCAAAGCTCGTTTCATTTCTCTGATTCCCTTGACAGAATGGGTCTCTAATATCGTTCCTGTAAACAAGCAACATGTTACTATTCGTGTCTGTGTTGACTATCGTGATATCAATTGAGCCTGTCCTAAAGATAATTATCCTACTCCTTTTATCGATCAAATCATTGACGATTGTGCTGGGAGCGAGATTTTTTCCCTTATGGACGGTTTTTTGGGTTATAATCAGATCAATATTCTCTCGACTGATCAACACAAGATTACCTTTATATGTCGTTGGGGTACCTTTGCATATAAGAAGCTTCCCTTTGGTTTGAAGAATGCTAGGGCCACATTTTAGCCCGCGATGTCTTATGCCTTTCATGATATTCGTTACATCGTTCAGCCTTATCTGGATGACCTTCTGGCTAATTCAGCTAAGCGTATAGACCATCCTGACCACCTTCGTCAGATTTTTCTTTGTTGTAGACACTATAACATTCAGCTTAATCTGCACAAATGTGTCTTCTATGTTGATTCTGGTAGATTCTTGGGGTTTATCATTTCCAAATATGGAATTCGCTTGGATCCTCTCAAGGTTGAGGCTATTATCAATCTCCCCTCTCCTTCCTCATTGCATCAGTTGTAGATTTTACAAGGGAAAGCTAATTTTCTTCGCTGTTTTATACCTAACTATGCCGAAGTAGCTAAAGGATTCACATGCTTGTTAAAGCAAGGAATTCCTTTTTATTGGGATGAGATAGCTCAGAAATATTTCGATGCGTTGAAAGCATTGTTGGTCAATGCTCCTCTCCTGTGTCCTCCAGATTATCATCGTGATTTTTCCCTTTATTTGGTTGCCGCTTTCAGCACGATTGCCATGGTTTTGGTACAAGACGATGATGATGGTCATGAGCATGTTATTTATTACTTCTCTCGTATCTCGACACTGAAACACATTATGCTCATGTCGAGAAGTTACGTTGGTTGTTGTTCAAGTTGTTCAATGTTTTTGTCATTATATTCTTTTGCGTACAGTGACGGTGATTTCTGAATGCAACCCCATGACCTACATATTGTCTCGACAATTGCTGGGGGGAAAATACTGAAAGTGGATTGTCATCCTCCAAGATTTTGATTTGGAATTACTATTGCCAAATCTAAGAAATCATTGATATTTGTTGATTTACTTTGTTCTCTCCCTTCCGACTCCACTCCTTCTCGTTCTGAGGACTTCATTCCAGACGATTCACTTTTCTTGATTAGCACTCTCAATCCTTGGTACGGTGATATCATCTTCTATATCCAAACTTCATCTTTTAGATCCAAGTTGACAAAGGATACCCACCGATGCATCCACCATCAGTCGCAACCTTATCGTATAATTGGAGATACTCTCTATCGTATTGGAGTCGATTCCATACTCCGACGATGTTTGACCTTCAAGGAAGCTGAGAAAGCTTTGAATGATTGTCACGGTGGCACCTATGCTGGCCACATGTCTGGTTATGCTACTGCACAGAAAATTCTTCATGCTGGTTATTTTTGGCCTTCCATTTTCAAAGGTTGTATTGTCGCAGTTCGTAAATGTCATGATTGCTAGATTTATCAATGCAAATTGCATGCGCCACCTGTTCCTCTTTACCTTGTCATTACCGTTGGTCCCTTTGTGAAGTGGGGCATCAATTTTATGACGTGTAACCTTCACTCGGCCGGGTGGCATGCTTATATCATCATAGCCGCGGACTACTTCACAAAATGGGCCGAAGCAATGCCTACACTTGCCGTTGATGGTAAGACAGCTGCTCAATTCATATTCAATCACATTATTGCTAGGTTTGGTGTCCCTCAGTCCATCGTTATCGATCATGGTTCCCATTTTCGGCATTATATGGTGGCGGAGTTGACTTCTAAGTTGGGTCTGCGTCACGACAGCTCAACGCCGTACTACCCTCAAGCCGATGGCCAGGTTGAAGCTGTGAACAAAGTTCTTGTCATGATGGTTCAACGTACGATTGGGATCCACAAATCCAATTGGCATCTCATGTTATTCTCAGCTCTTTGGGCATACCGAACCTCAGTGAAAAACACAACCAGGTTCACTCCCTTCTAGTTGGTTTATGGCCTGGAAGCTACTCTTCCGATTGAATGTGAAATACCTTCGCTCAAGTTGGTTGTTGAATTACTGCCGAATAATTTTCCAGAAGAAGAGCATCTCCTTTATTTAGAAAGGCTGGATGAAACTCGCCGCTTTTCTGCTCTCGTTATCGAAGGACAGAAAAAGCGGGTTAAAGCTCATTTTGATCAGCCAGTTTCCCCTTGTTCTTTCGTTGAAGGAGATCTCATCCTCCTGTATGACCAAGCTTGTGATAAGCTAGGGGCAGGAAAATTTCAACCTATGTGGCATGGGCCCTACATCGTTAAACGTGTGTTGCAGAATGGGGCCTATGAGCTAATTGACTACGAAGGGTATCCTCTTGAATAGCCCAGAAATGGGTTGTATCTCAAAACATATTATGCGTGAGTCATTCATGCGTAACAGGTGTACATAGGTGTTGTTTTCATTTTTGTACATGTTTTCTGTTTTGGTGTGCTTTGTGAGCATTTTCCTGCTTATTGGGTCTTGCTTATTGTGAAAATTTCTATTACCCCTTATGTCGGTTTCGCGGATGGTGCTTCCTGCAGTACCAGGAATTTGTCTTCGGTAGCTTGGGTAATTTATGATCTTGCTGGTGAGTTGATAGATCTACAAGGTATTTGTCTAGGATGAACTACAAACAATGCCCCTGAATATAGCGCTATCATTGAGCTATTAACTGAGGCAATCAACCTCGGCATACATGCATTTATTGTAAATCTAGATTCACAGCTTGTTGTTTTGCAACTCAATAATCATTATTCAGTTAGAAATCCGCACATTCTGAGATTGTATTTACGTATTCGTTTGTTGGAAAGACATTTTGATTTTATTAGTTATCAACATATTCCTAGACGAATGAACACATTAACTGATACAGTGGCTAAAATTGTATTAGATAGACATTTGCATCATTTGTAAAAGCATCATCATATGTAAGAGATCCATGTAAGGAAATAGATGTATATATATATATATCACATGTTTGCAACTGTGTGAATCATAACGTCAAAAAATATATGTATGTTTCTGTTACATCCTGAGACATCATGTCTTGCAAAATATGCAGATAAAATAAAACCTAGGTGTCTAATCAGCATGGTGCTCCTGATAACATGTCACGACCCATACTAGCCGTCTCAGCAAACGGTGAATTCGGTTGGGCACCCCTACGGTATGTCTCTGGTAGGCGCGAGGAACATCATCAAAATGTGCATAATCCAGGACTTCTCGTGTGATCCCCTCCAGGTTGCGCACTATCTCATCTTCCTCGCCGCCCTCGCCTTGAGGGTCGAAATTGCGAGGGATTTGCCTCGCTATCGGTGACATGCCAACATGTCTCTCTGGGCCAACATATGCATTTACATGGATTTAATGTCAGAACATGCATAAATAAACAAAAAAATCATAATACTCATAAAACTTAAAAATGAGTCTCACCCAAATCTTCATCCAAATCTTCTCCCTCCGGGAGTGGGAGGTCCGGATCATCAGTAAAATCTGTGCCAGAGTAGGGCCAATCCTCCACCACAATCAATTGTTGACGGAGCCAATCGAAGAATTCTGGCCTCCAGGACATTTGTTGAGCACCCCCTGCCCTTGGCATTA
The DNA here is from genome assembly GCA_034641835.2 of Pinus albicaulis. Taxonomy (NCBI): domain Eukaryota; kingdom Viridiplantae; phylum Streptophyta; class Pinopsida; order Pinales; family Pinaceae; genus Pinus; species Pinus albicaulis. The sequence continues at coordinate 1,149,051,269 of CM076570.1, forward strand.
GAGCTTCCCATCGAGCCATCTGTGGTTCTCTCGCTAGTGGTGTCGGGACTATAACCTCTTATCGCTGAAAAATGGGTAGTCATTCCAAGAAGAATGATACCATAATAGATCCATAACCAAATTGTTTTATTTTGGTCTTCTTGCATTTGGTTAGTTGGCGCTTCATGTTTTTGGTCACGACCCCTTCCCAGTTGTAGATGGTCGGAGCCATGCAGTCTACAACAAGAAGCAACTGTGTCTTTGTTGCTTCGTGCAGTGCTTGTGATCCCGCAGCCCGTGTGATGGTATGCAATACCATGCGTAGTGTAAAATCTAGGATAGTTTGTATATCAACTTTCCCACTACCTGATCCCTTCTGCGCTCCATGACATGCCCTGTCTATCACCATGGTCATGTTTTCCATGCAGGGCCGAGTGCCGGTTAGGAGTGGTGCTGCACCCCTCCACGATAATTTTGTGGTGAAGTACATGTCAGAGACATCAATCTCAAGTTCTTGATCCCGTAGGATGAACTTCTCTTGATTTTCATCCCATATACTGATAAGATACTGTAGTAATTCTGGTTGGGCTCGGAGACATGGTGTTAGGAAAAAAATTTTCAAACCATAGTTTCTAAGGGCTTCCATAACTCCCTCATTTTCCATGGCTAGCTCATCTACTTCACTATGTTCCCGTTCTTTCCATTCAATGACCATTTTTGCCTCTTTCTACCTGCAAACACACACATATGAGTGGTATTAGTCAATTTTAACCCTTAAATTTGTAAACAATTGGAGTATTTGATGCATATTTTTTGCTAGAAAAGGTTTGCGCCATTGGCGCGACTATTTCCACAACAATTGCACCAATGGGCGCGACTGTTTCCACAATAGTCGCGCCAATGGGTGCGCCGTAGTGTTAAAAATCGGGCGGTTGGCACGACTCCGTGCTCGAAACCCGCGCCAATCGTGTAGCCCTAATTTTTACATTTCCTCCCCCAAAATTTGAAATTGACAAATTCAGGAAGCAAGAAATAGCTTAAAATGACAAGAGGGATCTCAGCTCTTACCTGGAGTTGACATATTTGCGATTGATCTACTGGATTGGCCACTATCGTCATCGCAATATTGCACAGTAAAATGGGTAATTATTGCTCCACAAGAGGTATAAAGTGAAAAGTAATTATTTCTACTATTTTTGGCATTTTATAACTTTTTCACAACCCTAATTAGGTTTTAAGGCATGTTTTTTTATTATTTTATTGTATTATTTTCAAAACATGGGTTTTACACATGTATCTTGTGCAGCAACAGGTTTTTCATGCGACAATGATGAAGTAACGAGTTATATTTTATACTTTTTCGGACTTGGTAAAAACACAAAAAAGTCACTATTGGAGTCATCTTTCAACTCTTTTCTGACTCTCTAAAATTGAAAATATTTTCGAGATTCTTGTCGTTTTGAACTCGCTAAATAACTGCGAAACGATATCTACCCAGTATACATATAACTTTTTTTTGGGCTAGGATAGATTATTTACGAAAAAGGAATACCTTAGCCTATCGCGACTAAGAGGTTCTCTCAGACACAGTTTTCTACATTTTCGGATCTGTGATACTACCTACGAAAAGGGACTGCTAGAGTTTTCTTTTCTACCTTCTTTTCAAACTCTCTAAACATGAAAAGATGTCGAGTTCTCCCTTTGTCAGACTCGTTAAACCCTGATGACATCGAACTTCGTCACCATGACGTTATTTCGATTTCCTCCTTCCTAGGGCTCGTAAAATGTACTAGGTTGGATTTTTCCGAAGGAAAAACTTATAGTACAAGCATATGTTATCCCCTTCAAGCTTGTTTTAAAAAATAATTCGGGTACTCGCTAAAAATGGTGGGGGAAAATGGAACCAAGTTTTGGTTATGCGGGCAGTATGTTGCTCTTGAACATGGCACTTGTCTACATTCGTGTCGGGTTGGGGACATCTCATTTCGTCATTTTTTCCTCCATGGGTTTGGGTAATCTCTTTTTACCTCTCATCTGCTCTTTGCCACGTCATCATGACCTCAGATCCTTTGATGTCAAATACTGCCAAATCCAGTGTCGTGCTACTGATATGTTCAAGAGAAGTTTGCCTTCACGGTTGTCAACCTTCCTCTGATCTCCTGTTGGTCCCGATCCACTTTCATCATGTTCCTCTGTCTCTTGTCGATGATGTGGGAAACATTATAGCCTTCCTTCGACCAGGTTAGTTCCTGTCGAATTCAGCTCATTATCCAGGAATTTGATCTAGAGACTCCCTTCTGGTACCTTGGAGCCTGCATGCCTCAATGGCAGGTTTGTCACATTCGACGGAAGGTTCATGTCATTGGCCTTCGATCGAGTGATTTTGCGAATGTTCGATGTCAGATCACTTTTCACATTCCGTAGATTGTACCCTTTGTACCTTGAGGGCCATCGTCATCATTAGTGGTTTCTCTCGCATCTGTTAACAACTTCATCATTGGTTGGTAATCAGATGATTTTCCTGCTTGTTCGACTTCAACTCATACATTTGCATGCTCGAAATTGTACTTGTTCGGGTCGACATGGAGCGCAAGACCGTGGGTTTTTTTTTATGAACTCCATGCTGTGGATTTTTGTGGATTATTATGACTTATTGCATGACTCTCTTGATTGGATGGTTGCGACCATACCTGAGTCTATTTATTGATTCTTCCTGCTGGATGGCTGTGTCCATACCTTGGATCTCAATTTTTATATACTCTATTATGGATGGTTGCGCCCATGCCACGTGATTCATGTATCATAGATATCAGTTGTATTTGTAATCGCAGGTCTTTTGACAGCGGTGTTTGGTTCGAACACGTTCTCATAAAGCATTTCACCCCTCCCCCTCTCTCGAAATTCATACTTTAGGGGGCATCTGTTACACAACATTTTGTCACTGTCCCTGCAATCCCCAACTCGCACATTGGAGGGTCGTTTCTGTGACCAACACACAGTTTCATGCTTTGAAAATACCATCTTTACATCCGTTTTGATGAAAGCAACATTCTTCTTGTTGACATTTCCCTAAGCAGAGCTATGAAAATCCCTATTTTTTCCTTGGCGCGAGTAGCTCGTTACATCCTCACACCGACCAGGAAATTTAACACTAAGCCCGTGCCACTTGCCGCTCTATGCCAGTTAGACACCTGCACCAAGCTGTTTATGGATTTTTTTTTAAATAGAGGCATAGGTTCCATTCCAACCACCTTGAGGATGAGTCATTAGGAGTGGTTGAACTGAAACAACCACAGAATCCTTCCTTTAGTTAGTAGTTTCCACCTCCCTTGGAACTCTCCTAAAGGGTAGGACTCCCTCCCAATTTTTTAGGGATCCCAACCTCCTCTTTTCCATCTATATAAGAAACTATCTCCTTTAGTAGAAGCTAGTTGAACAAATTATAGCGGAACGACTAAATAGTTGAACTAGGAGAGTTATACTATAGCTAAGCTGCTAGAGGAGATAGAGTAAGAAAGATAGTGTTGAGAGAGCTCGAGTCGATGACTTCTAAGAGAGCTTGAGTCCGAATTCCCTGGCCAAAAGTTGAGACGTGTTTCATCTGAACCCCGCTGGAGGAGATCACGAAGTCAAAGCATCGGTTGTACTCTTCCTTCTACTCATTAATATACATGACTATTGTTTGGTTCCACTATTTTGTTATGATGTTTATTTGATATGATATTTTTAGCCCTCTTTGACTGGCTAATAGTTGTGAGTGAAACTATGCTACTATATGTTCTTCTTGTTCTTTGTCTTATGTGCAGGTATCTGGGGTCTGACAACGAACGGATCGTGACTTGTCAAGGCAGGAGCGAGAGACCACTACTCTTTCTACAACATCGACAACATTGGATTCAAGATAGGTCAATATACCATCTCTTTTGTTCACTCATTAACTAGGAAGCAACACTTTAGTGTTTCCTTTTGTTACTAAACCCACCCTAGGGCTAGAGGGATCGTCTCTGTCCGCAGAGAGTATTTACCTTCATAACAACATGCAGACCTAATGAGGACATAGTTGACAACTCAACTAGTGTGCCACCAATCATCTCTAACACATGTAGATATGTATGATCAACTGAAGAAACACCATCTACCTATATTAGCATCAACAATCATCATGACATGCCTGTCAATGTACATGCTAACACACACTAACTCCTCCATGACCAACAAGCTACCATCAAATTTCATAAATTCCATCACATGAGTATGCCATCAAAAATACCAACATTAATGCCAATACATACCAACACACACTATGGTCCATCAATCTACGTCATCATGAGGTTGACATAAGTGCATTACCTCAAGATTTGACATCAATTTCAGCACAACCATCTCAGTGTCAATACATCAATGCCAACCAATAGGACACCAAGTCAACATCCATCACACATGACAAGCAACACCATGACCATTACCTTGTTGACATCAATGCCAACACTTAGCTCTTTGTGCAGATCTTATAACCTATGATGTGGAAATTAGCTCATTGTGTGGAGCGTAGAGCCTATTGTGCGAAACTTAGTTCATTATTGTGTGGAATTTATCTCATTGTACGGAGATTATAGACTATTGTGTGGAACTTATCTCAATGTGTGAAGATTGTAGCCTATTGTGCGGAACTTAGTTCATTTTCCGGAGCTTATATCCTATTATGTGAAAATTAGCTCATTTTGGGGATATATTTATTTTACTTTATTATCGGAAAATGAATGTGTCATTACCTTTATTATTGTAAAATGAATACATCATTACCAAGAAAACAACTAATAACTTTTGTGCGAGAAACTTAGCCTATTGTGTGGAAGCGAGAAACTTAGCCTATTGTGTAGGAAGTAGTTCATTGTGCATAGCTTATTTCCTATTGTGCAAAACTTAGCTCATTGTGCAGAGATTATAGCCTATTGTGTGGAAATTAGCTCATTGTGCAGAGCTATTTATTTTATTTTATTATTAGAAAATGAATATGTCTTATTGAAAAAACACTATGAAAAAAAATCAATTAAATAGCGAGAGAAGGAGGGACTATGCTGCATCACAACTATTACCCTTATTATAATATTATTTTTGTGTATATTGCAAGTTATTTGTCTTTTACGTTATTATAATATACTTTTTGGGTATATTACAACTTATTTCTCTTTGAAATACTTTGTCCATGAAGCATTGGTAATGAAGGATATTCTAATTTAGATTCTCCACTTAATAATGTACTCATTGAACTTATAGAAATAAGGTATTAAAAATTTTCTAGATAATTGGTGTTACATTTTGTGACATCAAAATGAAAAAATTTGAAAAGGGACTTTTCGGTAACATCCCTCGTTAAAAATTCATGTAAAAAAATATAAGACCTAGGTCATGGGACACATATTCCAAGCTGAATGGTGGGAAAAAACATCCTAGTGGGTGTTCATTTCAGTTTATTATGGCTAAGGAAATTGGAAAAGGAAATGGTAAATGCTTTGGAAAGGTATGAGGCAATAACTGGCCTTCTATTTATGAAAATAATGGATATTAGGAGAAAAGGAAGATGAAAGGTCATAGGTTGCATGTGAGGAGGAAATTGAAGGAAAATAATGGAAAATGAAGAAATAAGAGGCCTCATTAATAAAAATGTTTTTGAGGATTAATTGGTAGCTTTTCTATCAGACTTTGGTTAGTTCACTTATGGATGTCATTATATTATCTCTCATACTCTTGGGAACTTAAAGTTTTCTTGGAGAATTCTTGGAGGAGTCTAGCATACATTGGATTTGGGGAAAGAAGGAAAAGGAAAGCAGGAAATCGCAAGGGGCCAACATGATTAGCAACTACAATTGTATTTCTTTGCTAGTTTTGGCATGCATGGCACATGCATGTGGTTTCTTGGTTATGAGTTGTCATTGGCATGGAGTATTTCTTGGATTGACAGAGGTTTTGCCTAGATTTTCCATTTCCTGGATAGCCATGGTGTTGTGGGTTTCTTTCCTATTGTTTCTAGTTGGTTCTCATGTTCCTTTGGTTGTGGGTTGAGTTACTAGTTCTTGGAAGCCTTGGTTGTACAAATTCTCTAGAAACTCTATAACAACTTGGGTTGAGTTACTAGTCGTGGAAGCCTTGGTTGTACAAACACTCTAGAAGCCATAGGTGGGTTGAGTTAATAGTCCTCGAAGCCCTATTTGGACAAACGCTCTGGAAGCCCTACAATAGTTGAGGGTTGAGTTACTAGTCCTGGAAGCCTTGGTTGGAACAAACGATCTCGAGCCATAGATAGCTTAGGTAGAGATCGATCTGGTGATGCTTGGTGATGTCTGACCACAAGGTGGAATTTCTGGTTGAGGGTTGAGGTGGTTGGCCTCTAGAATCCCTGGTTTGGTTGTGCTTGATGTGTTTCATGAGATCCCACATTCATGCTTGGAATATGGAACAGGGGTGGCTGGCTAAAAGAAATATTTGATTCAACCTACTCTATGGTCGGGTGGTATGTAGAAGTCCCTGACTTGGTTGGATTTTCATATGTTAATAAGAGATATTTTCCCTTGGTATTTTCATGAGTAAAGGTACTTGATATTATGTGGTTTTAATGGTTATTTCCTCATTGATTAGTTATTTGTTGGTTATAATCATGTTTTACGATATGATGTATGGCTCTCATCATGTCTTGATTAGTATGTGAAATAATAATGAATGAATGACCTAATAGATGATAATGCAACTAATGTGAGAAGGAATCAATCCTTCTTGACAATTCTCGAATAATTACGAGACCGCTATGCTCAGAAATGTTTTTAAAACTTGTAGATTTCATATTTGTGATATGTTTGACGAAATAACTATCATGGTTGGGCTTGGTTAGGTCAAGTACTTGATTAAGTTTTGTGTTAGAGGCTTTGTCTTGGTGTCATTTATTGTCTTGGAAAGTCTCATCAATTTCCATGTAGTGGTTTGGATACTGGCCCTGAAAAAGTGGCTTAAATCTCGTAGTATTTCACACAAAACTGATTGAAAAATATTGCAGTCTCTCCCTTGCAGGAATTGTGGGAGCAACTCGAGGGTTTCAGTCACACGCATGCCTTGTCATGGGAGCGACTTGGGGTTTAATTCATTGAAATGCTAGGTTAACTCAGGGTTTGGTCACCTGGATTGGTGGATTACCACTTGGGGGTCTTGAAGCACTTGAGGGAGGTCTCTGAAGTGTTGGTTCGTTGGTTCCACTTCCTTTACTGCACTTAGGGAGTTGAGTCATATCATAGTAACTCTTCTTCACATTTTTACCCCAGTGGACTGATTAGCTTGGGTAAATGTGGGAGGAGGCTTTTACCGAGTGGTATCAGAGTGGGTTCCATTCTCCTTGGGCAATGTCTGGTTTCTATTCTCTTTGGGTGATATATGATACCACAATGTGATATATGATACCACAGTGTGGTATTAGTGCATGGTTCATCCCTTGGTCTGGATCGGTGGTAGGTTTTGGCATTGCATTCATTTTTATTTCATATGTGTTCCTTATTCTTGTGGTCTATGTTATTGCTGCAGATGCATGTCGTGTTGAGATTCAACAAGATGATGAGCTTAGTGAAAAGTAAGCACCTTCACTAAGTGGGGTTCGCAGGCTATTTTTAGGTGTATGTCTATTTTTAGACATGGTGAGCATATTCTATAAGTTGCAGGATGCTATTTGTAGATGGTTGGTCAAATGTGAAAAATAGATGAAATTCTATTTTTAGAATATTGGGCGAAGTCTATTTATAGATCGTCGATCTAAAAATAGATGCATATCGATTATTATTAGCTCTTAATAATAATCCGACAATAAACATCAACTTATTCTCTTGGAGCACTTTATTTCAGTTACCAGATTTGGCAAATCAGTGGGCTGAAGGAATTATGCAATTCCTAGGGTTTATTGGTGGTCATGCATGGAGGACTCAGTAAAAAATGAAGTGGCAAAGTTATGACAGAGTTGGAAGAGTAGTTTATGGAGTTGTTATTCAGTTTAACTCAATTAAGTGAGTTAAACTCAGTTGAGCTAGTTGTATCTAGTTTAACTGAAAGATACGCTAGTGAAAGTTAAGTGAATTAATTAGTTAATTAATTCACAACTAATAACTCACTAACAACTGAACAGAAACAACAGTTAACTACAGTGCATGTCAGTTCTAGTGGAGACCTAGTGGAGAGATATGTGAAAGCGTGAGATGGACTATCCATTGTGACTTTAGTGATGCATTCAATGCATCTGACACACATTGGAGTTGCCAATGAGGATTGCGCATTCAAGGCAAGGCCAATTCGAATTCATTCAGGGGTCTTCTTTAGCAGGGATTGCATAGAGGAGGCAGGTTGTCAGGAGGCAAGGAATTGGTGCATAGATATGCAAATTTCTGCATGACAGTGTGTAATGAATCTACATTGTACTAAGAGATTGATGTACTAAGCTTTGTATGAGGTTATTACATGATTCCATTGATATACATAATATATGATAGTTGGGGTTTTTAGCTTTAAGCTTTCCCGTTAAACAATTGTGTTATGTGCGATTGAATTTATTCACATGTGTTTGCAATTGAGTTTTAAATTTTTGCAAGTTTAACAGTGGAAGGATTCTGTATTAAGATAAATATTGTGAGATTAGGAGGATCTGGTAATACTTCAATATTAATAAATTTCTACATGTCGTTGGTCATATTTGCATTGGTGTCGTTGTGTGAAATTTGAAGGTGTTGTTAGTTGGATGTGGTCGTCATGAGTGTATGTCAGTTATGAATTTGTTATGAATGTCAGTTTATATAGGTTGATATGCATTCATTGTTATGGTTATGGTTTGTTAACCAGATAAACCCCTTCTATGGACAGAAGCAATCTCCCTAAAATCCTAAAGGAAAAATAGAAACAAACATATCAACAAAACAATAACTCTTTCCATATCCTATAACTAAAACATCAAACATGTAGTATACGAAGGATCACTTACCTATTAATGAAGTGCTTGTAGAAGTCCTTTCAATAATTTCCACAACTAGTTTTCCCTCAATGCCTTAGAGGCTTTCTGAATGTTTTTCACATCTTCTCCACGATGTTTCAAAAGATATCTACATAGACAAAAACATTCAAAGATATCAAAGCATCTTGCATATGAAAGAAAACATAAATAAAATCCTTAAACTATCATACAACATATAAATGAATCAATAATCATTTAGAAACCATGTGAGTGATCAAGGAAGTCCATAAATAACATCAACAACAGATGAAATTAGGAAAGAAAATTTGACTTTGTAAATTCAAAGGGAAAAAAAGCTTACAGCGTGGTTGCCTTGATGTCACAAGCCTCTTCCAATGGTCTCCTTTCCTTCACTTGATGACAAGCTCTTCAAACCCAAAACCAACAACATGAGTTTACAAATCTAAGTCTCCCATTCCTTTAGTCCTATGCTCAATTTATAAGAAGGATGAGGAGGTTTCTAGTTCCACTTCTGAAGGGATATGATCCTTAAGAAAAGGAGATTAGTTCAATGTACCAAGGGATGAGGCACAGGTATGTAGTGGTTGGAGGTTTGTAATTTGGATAATATTCCTCAACCAAAGATTCTATAACTTAAATTTTTTTTTTACCTGCGTGAACAGACTTGCACAGTTTTTAGTTGAAGAAACTACACATGTGCGGGTTCTGTTCAAGAAAATTGCACAAATGCTCAAAAATGGTTTTTAAGAAGTGTAACACAAAATTCCTTTTTTCCTTGATATTATTTTACTTCAAGCTTCATAGGGGATTCACTTGAGACACTCCATCGGATGGAAAGATATCTGAATCGACAATCATGGTGACAAATTTTAGTGTAACAGATTGCCCCCTAAAGTAAAAAGCCATCAATTGTTTTTGATGAATGAAGTGTTTTATCATGTCAAAGGTTAGGATCAAAGACCAATTGACTGAGAACCTCGAAACAAAAAATAAAGGATTACCATATCATGCTTTCATATAAACATCATTGAGGTAGGAATTCCCATCCTCAGAGTAAACATAACTCGGTGAAATAGTAGGGAAATACACACAAATCCATGTCAATAATAGACATAGTATGGACGCAGCCATCAATGGATCTATATTTACAATCATGAATATTTAATAACTCCACGCATCCTGGATGGATGAAACTAGATCCAGGGTCTTCATCTCCATCTCTCGAAAAATAGTACAAATATTACCATGCGAGTAAATGTTTTGAAGTCGAACATGGAAGAAACCACTTGATTACCGATCAATGATGTGAATCGTTAACAAGTGCAGGAGAAACCACCAATAATGAAAATTTCTTTCAAGGTACTCCAGTAGAATCTATGAAGTGTGATTAAATGTTTTGAAGTATAACACTGATAGAATCATTGTATCGAAAGCCAATGATGAGAACCTATCATCGTAAGTGAGAAACCTGCCATTAAGGCATGCAAGCATCAAGGTACTAAAAAATGGTTTCTAAATCAACTTCCTAGATAGTGAGTTGAAGTCGATAGGAATTGATCTATTATAGGAGGGCCTACGACATGAAACTTCATGTCAAGTTTTGAAGAACAATATTTGAAGTGATTCAAGGCTGACTTAGTGATGACCAACACGATTGAAAGTTATGATTTGAAAGGTAATTTTGACTGAGGTTGGACTTCTCATGAACATATCAGAGACACGAGACTTAGAATTGGTAAACAAATGGATTTCCCAACCTAGACACAAATGTGACGGAGTGTCATGTGCAAGAGCGACATACTGCATTTTACAATATAAAAACATATTTCTTTCCCAATTTTCCACCACCATTACTGGAAAGTACCTCTTTATTTTTACACAAACTTGAGTAGGATAACAAATTCTTGTCATATAATCTCATCCTTCGGACGATTCCTTTGAAGTATTTTTAACGAACCCTAGGAAGGAGTGGTTCGGTCTTGTTGTAATCGATGGGTCCTGCATTGTTTAAGTTTTATGGGTCCAGTGTAGGGTTAAATTTATGTCGTTTTCATGTTTAAAGAGTTTGAAAAGACACAAAAATAAAACTCATTTATTTCTTTCAATGTAAATTTTTAATGAGCTCAGAGAAAGTAAAGCTCAATGTTTTTCAGTTTTAAGGAGTCAAAGAAAAACATAAGTAAACTCCATAGTGTTATTTTTCATGAATTTAGTCCCTCAAGCCTGAAAAAGTATAAAATGATGCAGGAGAGAACTCTATTGACCATGCTTAGTCAACGTATACATTTTTTGTAAATATTCTAATTCAGCCCGTAAAAGGGATAAACTTATACTGAATAAACAATTTTTCATTTACTTTTATGAGTTTGAATATTCAAGTACTCATCGATATTTTCATGTTTAGAGAGTCTAAAAAGGGATTAAAAGAGAACTCCAAGGTTTCACCTTTTTTAAGTTTTAATGAGTATGAAAAAGTGATAAAAGTTTGCTCACATTGACGACTTTCAATTTAATTTACGAGAAGGAAAAGATGGAAATAACTCAGCATTTTCATGTGTTTTGTGAGCATGAAAGATAGCATAAGAAACTCAGGATTTTCATGAGTTTAAAGAGTCTTAAAAATAATAACTGAAATGGACTCAAGATAGGTTTCTTTTTTATACAAGCTTGAAATAGAGAAAAACTATGCTTGAGAGTGGTTTGATTTTTACACAAGCTTAAAAGAGAGAAAATCGTGCTTGAGATAGGTTTGTTTCAATTTTTCACAAGCTTGAAACATAAGAAAACTATCCTTGAGATAAGCTCCAATTCCCCCCAAGCATAACCTGTAAGGGAACATGCCCCCCAAGCTTCATTTCATTCACCTAAGTAGACTACTAGTTACTAATAGCTGGATGAAATGAAGGTTCATTTACGAGATCAGATGAAAGACTCGACTTGACATTTACGAGATCTAGTCAAATACTGGACTCAATTAGGAGAGGATTTGTTTCATTTTTTAATGAGCTTGACACATGAAGAGAGTTATGCTCATAGTGACCTGTTTCATTTTTTAACGAGGTTGAAATAGTAGAAGGACCATCCTCATGAAGACATGTTTCATTTTTTAACGAGGTTGACACAGTAAAAGTAATTATCCTCATAAGAAATATTAATCATGGCTTCCGACTATAAGAAACACATGTCAAGGGACACACCTCGATCATGGCTTCCAATAGATATTCATCAGAAGGAAGAGTAGTTCTCTGGAAGGAACATATGTCAAGGGACTCAATAGGGATAAGAACATCGCGTTCAAATACTCCTAGAGAGGTATCCATGTCAATTACCAGATATGAGCCAAAATAAGTCGAGAAAACATAGAGAGGCTCGCTTACACCAGTAATTGAATACATGGACTAGTTGCCACATAATTAACCCGTGGCGAGGTAGATACGACTTCCATATAAGGAACATTCAGGGATGTCAAATGACTAGTAGTCGAATCAAGATCAATGAATGAAATTTGGTCAATAGTCACAATTTTTCCATTGTGAGGGAAAGACTGATGCAGGCAGGGCCTGCAAACCCCAGAATCTTTTTCACTTGCATATAATTATGCATCTCAGCATTTTGCCCAAATCAAGATCTCATTAGCTGGAAAATTCACACAGTACCATTATCATGCGGAAGCCCTTTAACCTAAATCTCATAAACTCACCCATCACTTTCTATTTCATTTATTTTAATGCCTGCAATATGAGTATATAGAGCCCAATAACAATGTGCGTTCAATATTCCATAATTTGAATAAAATCCAATTATTAATTCTAGACCATGCGCTCAAGGTCTTCCCATGCTTGATTCTACAAGCATCATAACAAGGTTTCACCTTTGAACTCAATACAAATCAAGTATTGAACCTCAGCCACACTTATCTTGCCAGCACTATTCAATCTAATTCCATTCAATTTAAACATACCTGTGTTATCAAACGTTGTCCATTCTCTAGCTCAAGCTCTAACCTTTAACACTTCCATCAAACCTCAACGCTGATCCATACAATCACTTACCTTCCTCACTGATATTTAATTGCACCACTCATCCAAGGCTTCCATGTTTCTGAAGAGACTGCGCCTGTCTCTCTTTGCTTACCCAGCTTCTCCATCAATTCTAACTCCTGCAATGAATGTCCAACACAGCTTTTAACCATGCCAATACATCGACTTTCAGTATCGCTGGTTAATACTTCTATGACAATATTTTATCAATTCTATAAACACGGTTTGTCATGTACTCCGTTTCCAGACTCTGTATACCCACCGATATTCAGCTGTAGCAATCCGGCAAACATAGCAACTTAAAAAACCCGATTTCTGAACATAATAGAACTGGTTTTCATAACTTCTGAATCGATTTAACTTACCTCTGTCAAGCACGATTATTCTTACCAACGCTGGAAATGTCATCCCATGAAAACACCCACAGATTTCTGCGCCCTTTCCTATTACTTCAATTCACGATTTCTGGGCATATTAGAGCTGAGCTTCAGCAAACTTTGAACAGATTCAAATAACCTACGTCCTTCATTAAAACATTCAATCGATTCCTTCACGTGAATCTAGAACCCAACAATTAAATTCCTTTTTAGAATAACCAGTATTTGAAACAACGACTTACGTTTTCTTCATCTCAGCTGAAACACAAATCGACTTTTGAAAACTCCCCTCTGCACATCTGCATTTAACAATTACTGTTTCATCAATTCAGGACATAAGATTTGATTCAATTATAAACCTCTGCGTACATTCCAGAAGATGCAAAATGCCGAGTTCTATGTTGGAAAAAAAACCGCTCTTTGTTAATGCGTTTGCCACAGCATCGACTTATTAAAATTAAATCGATTCTCCAATGTTTTTCAATGATCTATTACGGCTCTTCAAAGTTAAACCAGAATGCTTCTTCGGTTCTTATGAAGCTCACAACTTCATACTCACTGGCGCTCTCCTTTTTTTCTGTCCATCAAACTACAGATCCATTCATTTGACATAAATAAGCTCATGCACAGTTAACAATTGTTAATATCAATCCTTTCAGTTGAGCACATAAATCGATCTTACCATTTCTTTTATTACACACTTCCTTCAGTTGATCTTTCAATGATCGATACCTCAAGTCATATATAAATAAATTTAGCCAGAAACACATATAGTTTTCACAATCAATCAACCAATGTATATATAATCTGAAGCAGAACAAATTACTTACAAACTCTTGTTGGCCAGATATTCCAGATCTGTGGCCCTTTACAATCACCCGAAGGCTTCCAAGGAGAAACCCTTGCTCCCTTCTCACACTCTCACTCTCTCTGCAACTATTCAAGTCTATTTTTCTTCACAAAAACCACTCCTATTTATACACAAATAATGCATTTAATTCACTCAAAATATCTCTCCACCTAATCCTCAACTAATCCCATACATAGAAATCCTAATCCCAAATTTTGCTCCTAAACTATTTCTCTCATATCCTTTTATTTAATAAAAGAATATTTACATAATCCTCACTTTTCATAATTATCTCCTATTTTATTAAAAATAACAAATTAATTAATAAAATATTAAAATTGTCACACCCCCTTTTCTAACATATTTACAAATGAAAAAGTAGCCTTGATGCTCCTGCATCAGACTCCCAAAGTTGAAAATTAATCATGATCGCCTGATCATGTGTTCGGATCTGTGTATGCCCGGATCCCATATCTTGTGCTGCAACTTTCCACTTGTCACTGCTTTTTTTTTTATGTTCTTCTCCAGGTTTCCACACTTTATGTTGCATCGCTCCACTGACTATGCTTTCACAATCTTCTGTTGTCTTTCTTTTGCTGCTTCTCCTTTGTTTTACTGCTGCTGGCCTCTTCCAGGATTCTTTCATCATAATCCGCCTCATCAGTTCAATTTCTCTGTCTAACAGATTTTCTCCAGCGTTTGCAATAAAACTTGTACTCACAAAACAATTGCTAGAAAAAACATAAGGCTTCAGTGCCCTCATAGATGTTACTTCAGCTGCCACCATAAATGTCGCTTCAGCTGCCAACATAAATGTTGCGGCCTCCCAAACTTCTTGTCCCTCTGCAACATTCCTTTGCTCATCATCTGCAATTTCATCTGCAACTTCTTTCTCTGGTTCAAATGTCTCCAGTAAACATTTCAACATTTCATCAACATGCTGCAAATTAACTTCAGCATAATCTCCATCTTCCGTTTCGACAATCTTTCGTAATTTTTCATCATCATCTTGATTGATTCTGGCAATCAAATCAAGTCTTTCAAACACTATAGCCTCATCTTCTATCGTTGTAGCAGTTCCAAAATTTTGTCCACCAATGTTCTCTTGGCTATTCAGACAAGCCAACTCTTTCTTGTCACCCATAGTAACAAGCCTCTGCATATGAGACATAATTGTCTCAACTTCTTTCTGCAACTGTTCACCTCCTTCCAAGACAATTCCAAATGATGGACTGTCTTCTACATTACCTGTAAACACAATCAAATCGTCACCTTCAAAATCACAAGACCCAATGGTCTCACTTGTTGATTCAGTCATTCGCAGCTCCAAGTCTTCTTCAGGACTCAGAAAATCTTCACTGGCTTTCTCCTCAGCTTTCTCTGGCAACACTCCAGTACGCTGCACTGAGCTCCTTCCCGACTCCTCTGTCAGCACATCAGTATGTTGATTTGCATTCATCAAGAGACTGTTAGCTAGTCTCGCCTGCTTACCATCCTCTGCTCTAGGACTGTCATTCATGAAAACTTTCCTGCCTTGCTTCCTCAGCAAATTATCCTGCACATAAGTCCTCTGTCTCTCCAATTCTCTTCTCTAAAAATCTAGTTTCCTATATAATTCAACAATTTCATTAGGAGTAGAACTTGGGAACTTCACACAATTTTCCATACCTTCACCATCTTTCGACCAATCATCATCTGGTCTTTCCCTCTCTGCATCAACATTCTGATTAGACTCCTTTGTCTTCATTTCCTCCTGAGATCTTGCTCTCTCAGCATCGATCTGAATAGCCTTCAGATTCAACTCTTCTCTCTCCTTAACAAACTCTAAATCTTGTTCATCTCCCTGTGCTGTACCTGCAAACATACACAACTCATTAGTTTTAAAACCACAAGAATTTTCAGTCTCGACTGCTTCCTCCAATACTTTCTTCTGAACAAATTTGCATGTGGAATCTTCAAATTCCATCTCTGGCTCAAGAACTCTAAGTCCTTTCTTCAATAAGGCAATCACTCTTTGCCTCAACTTCATTTTCAATGATCGCCAAATCACTCTCTTTCCCTTTAGTGGAAAGATCCATCCTCTATTCTGATTTTCCTGCTCTTGCAGCCATTCCTCTAGTACCTGCAATTGTACCTTCATTACTGCAATCTCTCTTTCTCTGACTTCATCAGTCATCTCACCTCTATGGCATTCCTCTGAACCTCTTCTCTAATCCTCCATGATCATCTTCTCCATGAGTTGCACTAGCCTCAGCAACAAGCTCTCCTGTCTTGCCGCCACTTACCTCACCAAGCTCTCCTCACTCAGTCTTTTGGTAAGTATTTGGTTCACTGCCTCTGGAACCCTTTTTGAGCACTCTCCTCTGCTCACTCTCTAGGCTATCTCTTCAAATCACCTTCTTCTTTAGGACACTGCAATTGTCCTCTCTATCTAGCCTTTAACTGAATGTCAGGTTCGCTGCCATCATCTTGTCTGCAATCATAAATTTCAAATCAGAAAACTATCTCACCTTTAAGATCTTGCAGGATCTTGTCTCCATTCACTTCTGCCATCCTGTTCACTGCATTTGTGTAGTTTGCATATCAAATTTAAAAATCTGATCTTCCTTTCAATCATTCATCACACATTCAAAAATACATTTCAGTTCAACAAAATCTTTTGTCCTCATTCAAAAACAAATATCTTCTATTTCCACAGAGCCAAGCTCTGATACCAAAAATGATGCAGGCAGGGCCTGCAAACCCCAAAATCTTTTTCACTTGCATATAATTATGCATCTCAGCATTTTTCCCAAATCAAAATCTCATTAGCTGGAAAATTCACACAATACCATTATCATGCGGAAGCCCTTTAACCTAAATCCCATAAACTCACCCATCACTTTCTATTTCATTTATTTTAATGCCTGCAATATGAGTATATAGAACCCAATAACAGTGTGAGTTCAATATTCCATAATTTGAATAAAATCCAATTATTAATTCTAGACCATGCGCTCAAGGTATTCCCATGCTTGATTCTACAAGCATCATAACAAGGTTTCACCTTTGAACTCAATACAAATCAAGTATTGAACCTCAGCCACACTTATCTTGCCAGCGCTATTCAATCTAATTCCATTCAATTTAAACATACCTGTGTTATCAAACGCTGTCCATTCTCCAGCTCAAGCTCTAACCTTTAACACTTTCATCAAACCTCAACGTTGA
This sequence comes from Pinus albicaulis, assembly GCA_034641835.2. NCBI lineage: Eukaryota > Viridiplantae > Streptophyta > Pinopsida > Pinales > Pinaceae > Pinus > Pinus albicaulis. The sequence continues at coordinate 1,149,068,720 of CM076570.1, forward strand.
TCCATACAATCACTTACCTTCCTCACTGATATTTAATTGCACCGCTCATCCAAGGCTTCCATGTTTCTAAAGAGACTGCGCCTGTCTCTCTTTGTTTACCCAGCTTCTCCATCCATTCGAACTCCTGCAATGAATGTCCAACACAGCTTTTAACCATGCCAATACATCGACTTTCAGTATCGCTGGTTAATACTTCTATGACAATATTTTATCAATTCTATAAACACGGTTTGTCATGTACTCCGTTTCCAGACTCTGTATACCCACCGATATTCAACTGTAGCAATCCGGCAAACATAGCAACTTAAAAACCCCGATTTCTGAACATAATAGAACTGGTTTTCATAACTTCTGAATCGATTTAACTTACCTCTGTCAAGCATGATTATTCTTACCAACGTTGGAAATGTCATCCCATGAAAACACCCACAGATTTCTACGCCCTTTCCTATTACTTCAATTCACGATTTATGGGCATATTAGAGATGAGCTTCAGCAAACTTCGAACAGATTCAAATAACCTGCATCCTTCATTAAAACATTCAATCGATTCCTTCACGTGAATTTGGAACCCAACAATTAAATTCGTTTTTAGAATAACCAGTATTTGAAACAACGACTTACGTTTTCTTCATCTCAGCTGAAACACAAATCGACTTTTGAAAACTCCCCTCTGCACATCTGCATTTAACAATTACTGTTTCATCGATTCAGGACATAAGATTTGATTCAATTATAAACCTCTGCGTACATTCCAGAAGATGCAAAATGTCGAGTTCTATGTTGGAAAAAAAACCGCTCTTTGTTAATGCGTTTGCCACAGCATCGACTTATTAAAATTAAATCGATTCTCCAAAATTTTTCAATGATCTATTACGGCTCTTCAAAGTTAAACCAGAACGCTTCTTGGGTTCTTATGAAGCTCACGACTTCATACTCACTGGCGCTCTCCTTTTTTTCTGTCCATCAAACTACAGATCCATTCATTTGACATAAATAAGCTCATGCACAGTTAACAATTGTTAATATCAATCCTTTCAGTTGAGCGCATAAATCGATCTTACCATTTCTTTTATTATACACTTCCTTCGGTCGATGCGCAATGATCGATACCTCCAAATCTTATGTATATACATTTAGCCGAAACACATACGGTTTCTGATCAATCAACCATATACATATAATACAGAAAAAAGATGCCCACAGAATCATTGGCCAGATATTCCAGATCTGTGGCCCTTTACAATCGCCCGAAGGCTCCCAAGCAGAACCCCTGCTTTCTACTCCCAATCTCACACTCTCTGCAACTATTCCATTGTATTTTCCTCTCAAAAACCACTCCTATTTATACACAAATAATGCATTTAATTCACTCAAAATATCTCTCCACCTAATCCTCAACTAATCCCATACATAGAAATCCTAATCCCAATTTTTTCTCCTAAACTATTTCTCTCATATCCTTTTATTTATTAAAAGAATATTTACATAATCCTCACTTTTCATAATTATCTCCTATTTTATTAAAAATAACAAATTAATTAATAAAATATTAAAATTGTCACACCCCCTTTTCTAACATATTTACAAATGAAAAAGTAGCCTTAATGCTCCTGCATCAAAGACATTACGCGAAACAGTTTCGATATGATAGCTTTCATTGCATAGACATAATCTCTCCCAAGGAGAAATTTGAAATCCTAAGGGCCTTGGACTACCATAAGATCCATATAAATATTTTTACCTTCCAAGCTAATAGGAAACTTAGGAAGGATCTCTAAAGGTTCTCTAATGGTTCTGTTAAAAGCTAACAGATTCTGTGTAGCAAGCACAAGATGAGGGGAACCCAAAACTTGCCAAGAAGTTGAGGATAAAATACTAACAGAAGCACCTTCATCTACATTTGCGTGACACACATTCTTACCCCAAGAATTCACAATGATTTGGAAAGGGTTGGAAGAAGGAAGACGAGGTGTTGTCAGTCTACTCCAATCAAAGGAAAAGACCTCAGTACTTGGAGGGTGTTCTGTAGAAACAAGTGAAATGCTGCCTTGTGTAGAAGAATCTGAAGTAGCAAGAAGAACCTGAGGGGTATTAATTTCACTCTCTATAGGGAGAGTGGGATCAACCGAATGTGGAATTGAGTCGACCACTTGATCAACCAATGGTTCATCAACCTGAGCGATATGCGTTTCACTCTTCAATGGAAGAGTGGGATTGACTGTACTTGCAATTAGATAAATCACTTTGTCAACTGACGACAACTTGGGATCAATTTTTCGGTAAATAGTTGGAAGTTGTTGCTATGAAATAGTAAGGTTTTCCAACAATTTTGAGGCTTCATCCATATGAGGGAAAAGGTGACTATGATTACTCCCTTTGCATAACCTACAAGGAAACCTAACTTTACCCTTTTTCCCTGAAACCTAACAATCACTAGTTGATTGATCAATAGTAAGTTGATAAGATTTTTCTGACCATACTTCCAAGACCTTAGGAATACCAGGGAAAATGATAAGGAAGTGGTAATCCTTATTAATATTGCAAGGGTATTTTGGATTATGATGCATGTTGGAGGTTTTCTCAACATTACCAATACTTACAACCATGATTGGTTGGTTGACTTCTTTCTTATCTTGCTTCTTCTACTTCTTCTTCTTAGCCACCTGTTTACTAGCATCAAGGTTTTTAGTAAGCGAAGAAGAAGAAAGGGAGGAAGATATGCTAGGTGAAGAAGGTAAAGGGTCAACATGAGGTTGGTGATGTTGAGATGGTGAAATTTGTTGAGGTGAAGCATCTGGTTGAGGTGGAACAAATTGGGTATTTGAGGCCAACGAAGTTGAAAAGAAACAAACTGGTAAACCTATGGTAAATTTAGGTAATTAAAATGTATCCAGGCAAGGAGGACCAACATTTCCAAAGCAAGGAAAAGGACGAGGATTCTCATTAACAGGGGTTCCTTGGTTGGTGAATTCTCAAACTTTTGCCATTAGGTTCAACTTCAATGAATTTTATTAACAATTTAAAAATATTAACAATTCAAATTGACAATCCGCACCTAAGGTCTCTAAAAAGTAAAAAAAAAACAAACGAACACATGATATCAAATCTAGGAGTCAAACCACACGCAAACAATTTATTTTGACAACAAAATCACTAGTTGGTGATGAAATCCAATGTCACAAAAATGAATGTGAAAATATAGCAGGTGGAACCAGTTACCTTGACAACCTGCTTAATGAAACAATCTGGAGCAAGTAAATCCACTTATTCCATCTTGAGTGAAGATAACCCTCCAAAAATTCCAAGTGAGTCTAGTCAACGTTTGTTCCAGGTAGAGTGGGACCTTCCCTCCATCGCCACCTCAGGAAAAAATCCTAAGATTATGGTCACTAGGTTACCAACTATCATAATTAAACCTGAGGGGACAGTCATAGTTCTGATGTACACACAATGGCAAAGTAACTAAGATCAATCCCCTTGAGAGCTCCTCAACATGGTAAATCTGAGGTTTAATAACAAGTGACCCCAACTACCTTTCGGAACCATTTTTAATGCATGAAAATCTTATATATTTACCAATGAAGCATGTATGATTACTTCACTGGGTCAAATATGACCTCGTGCTTAACTCTTGTGTAAGAAGAGCTTCCCAGAGCAAAACTGTAATAACCAGATTTACTTTCTACTGCAAGATTCCACTGTTTGTTTATTGCTTTAGAAATTTTATTCACTTCCCTATTCCAAAGCATTAAAAACTGATCTATGTAGGTGGAAAGAACCCCTAAAATGTAAAAATTTATAGACTGATTTTAATTAACACCGTGTTATTAGGTTGTTATTTACATAAATGGTAAATGGATACGAGACCAGTGGTGTTATGACCTGACCCAAAACTTAATGCCATCGAATATGATAATGTAATATTTTCACTTCGATGAATCCTAACTAAACTAAGGAGAGAGGTTCCACTCACTTCAACCAATGTAATAATTGATAAATACTAGAAAATATAACAAGTTCTCCAATGCACTAATTTTTAGAAAGAAAATACTAATGCTAATCAATTCAAATAATTTTTGTTTTATTTATTTATTTATGTTTAAACAAGCATAAAAATATGCAAATTCAAATGAGGACTATCTTTAAATGAGAAACACTATCTTTACAATCGGTTAAATAACTCTTTATAATGGGCATAAATGAATATATGATGAGATTCACTGAAAGAAAAGAGCTTCACACAACCAATTCCAGAAATGAAAGACTCATTTTTGATAGATCAGAAAGAAACACAATCTGAAAACCCAAAACTATAAATATAAGTGTTTTTCCTCAAAAAATAAAATCAAAGAAGCTGGTCTAAATCTACAGTTGGCTTTTCAAAACGTAAACTATGCAATTGTAATCTATGCACAATTTGCTTGAAATCTATGCAAATGTAATCTATGCACAATTTCCGTTCATATTCTGAAAATGAGAATTCTAACTTATGCAAATGTAATCTATGCAAGAGAATTATCCAAAAATAAACACAAATACTATTTTCCTCCACCAATGTAATCTAAAGAACCAATCAAGTTTAAGTAAACAAAATTGGGTGAAAATTCCAAAGGTTAAAATTACTAACACTCAAAGGCGATTAACACTCAGACACAAGTTAGGCCAAACGGAAGCAAAAATATGAAAAAAACATTAAGAAAATGAGACAAACCTTAGAGTAATGACCAAATGAAATCAAATTAATAGTTTCTCAAAAAAGAAAATTCAAAACACCCAATCAACTTAATAGATACTTAATGAGACCGTAAACAAGCTAACATGATCATAAAAACAATAAATCTGGACATAAATTAGAGGAACCTCAACTTTTTCAAAAAAATTATAGGGTTGCACATGAAATCAGTGTAATTCAGTGTGCATGCGCATTTTTTCTAAACAAAACATGCGTAGATTTGCACTCTGTGTCTGAATAGAAACCACGCAGATTGAGAAAATTAAGGAAAAAAAGGTCTCAAACCAAAAATTTCAATTATTAAAAGGGTCTAAAGGTGTCAAAGGTCAAAAAAGGACTCAAAGGAGAACTATCATCCCCAATATGGTCACCAATTTTTTACCCGGATAAATCCCTTCTGCAAACAAAAGCGATCTCCTTAGAATCCAAAAGGAAAACTAGAAACAAACAGACAAAACAATAAGTCTTTCCTTAGCCTATAACTGAAACATCAAACATGTAGTATACGAAGGATCACTTACCTATTAACAAATTTCTTGTAGAAGTCCTTTCAGCGCTTTCCATAGCCAACTTTCCCTCAATTCCTTAGAGGCTTTCCGAATGATTTTCACATCTTCTACATGATGTTTCAAAAGAGATATACATAGACAAAAACATTCAAAGATATTAAAGCATATCGCATATGAAAGAAAAGATAAATGAAATCCTTAATCTAGCATACGACATATAAATGAATCAATAATCAATTATAAACCATGTGAGTGATCAAGGAATCCCACAAAGAACATCAACAATAGATGCAATTAGGAAAGAAAAATTGAATTTGTATTAAATTGATGTCACAAGCCTCTTCCAATGGTTTCCTGTCCTTCCCTTGATGACAAGCTCTTCAGACCCAAAACCAACAACATGAGTTTACAAATCCAAGTCTCCAATTCCTTTAGTCATATGTTCAATTTATAGGAAGGATGATGAGGTTTCTAGTTCCACTTCTCAAGTGATATGATCCTTAAGAAAAGGAGATTAGTTCAATGTACCAAGGGATGAGGCACATGTATGTAGTGGTTCGAAGTTTCTAATTTGGATAATGTTCCTCAACCAAAGCTTCTAGAACTTACTTTTTTATTTTTACCTGCGTGAACAGACCTGCGCAGTTTTTAGTGGAAGAAACTGCACATGCACGAATTTTTTTTAGGAAAACTGCGCAAATGATCAAAAAGGGTTTTTAAGCAGTGCAACCCAGAATTCCTTTTTTCCATGGTATTATTTTACTTCAAGCTTCATAGGGGATTCGCTTGAGACACTCCATCAGATGGCAAGATATCTAAATCGACAGTCATGGTGATAAATTTTAGTGTAGCGTGGTTATTCATGCATAATAGGTTAGATATGTGTTGTGAGGTCATTATATGTAGTTATTCAATCATGATGTTGTTGATAAGATATGATGTTGATATGTTGGTTAAGATAGAGCAAGATACTATTAGATCAAGGTTGCAACACTAGAATTTGGGGTAAGAGCAGATCGTCATACAAGTATTATATGTTTGGCATGCAGGTATGTTAGTTAATGGATTTTTATATGCATTAGGGTTATATACATGTTTGTGATTTTATTTTTTTGTGGTTAAATGCATGGTAGATTCTATTGAATCAGTGTGGTCATATTCACATGTGTCGAATAATCATGAATGATAGTAACTTGTTATATGCATTGTTGTTGTTGTTTTATGACAGTTAACTTGATGATTAATATGTTTTTGATAAGTATGCTATATGTCAACTTGTTTATTACTATATGATATTTAACTTTATGATTGTTATATGTTATTGATGAGTATTTTATATGTTAACTTGTTTTTGTTATATGTTAGTTAACTTTGTGATTATGGTTATTGAATTAAGATCTTGATGTTATATGGATCATGTTGACTTGGATTGGTATGTGTAGATGGTTATGGTTGTGACATTCAAGTATGAGATGATATACTTGTGATGTTGTGTCGTAGTAATATGGACTAACTTGTGCAGATGTGATAGCATCCCCTGAGATACAATGAAGTGTGAGTTTGATTATGTCATCAATTTGGTTTATCTAGCATGCTATGTTTACAAGTTGATTAAATGTTTGATTAATTGCATGATATGATTATGTGTCCATAGGATTGCATTAAGGAATGATTGCATGAGTAAGTGCTAGTTGTAGTGTTATGATTTATGACTATGAGTTGATTGTTGATTATGACATGGTTGATAGTCTTGGTAAAGATTAATTTCAATTAATAGATATGATCTCTTGATATTTGGAACATGTGGCTAATATGTGTGACCAATTGTAGGGAAACATGCTAGGTATTAGCGTGACAAGGTAATAATTGATTTGTTTATATAACTAATAGTTGGGTGATGTGAAAGTGCATAGTAAGACTCAATTGCAGCAAGGAAAAGGTAAAATAAAGGAATTGGGAGAAAATTACTTTGGATATGTTTGGAAAACACAATTCTAAATGAATGAGTTCTTTGCATACAATAAGTCTCCTTAACTTTTATTTTGTTTGACAATATGTGGATATATGCTATATTTGTGAACATGTATTTGATAGGTATATTAGCTAGTTTCTAGTTATAGTTGGATTCGTCAAGAATTGGAGTCCCTTGAGAGATGGCATGGATGTGTTCAGTTACAAGGAAGAGTGCTTGGCACAAAAAGGTAATATAATTGGTATGTTGTTGTGTTTATTTATACATTAACTATTATGTTCATATGTTAGTATGGTGCATGGGATTGCATGGAAAAAGAGACTACTATGAAATATTGAAGAAGGTGTTATCACCCAAAATTTTCAAAACATCATTGTGTCAACTCTGTTTTTGATCATGGTCTCAAAATGGGTTTGAAAGTCATTTTAGGATTTGGTTAAGGGTAGGTTAGAGTTTTTATAAGTTTAAGGGTCATCATTTAATTCAAATTAAGTCTTTTAGAGGTCCATTCCATGATCAAATACTTACATTTTACACATAAGAGTCATTCCATAAGGTTTCGGGTTAAATTTATGCAATTAGCCAAGAATCATCCGTTTCGTAGTGCCGCTAGTTCAAAAAAGTGGATTTGCACTACGAAAGCGCTAATACTTTCATAGCACAAACTAGGAAAAATACACTGTGGGCACTACAAAAGCGAGATTTCTTAACCGTCTTGTCAATTAAGCTGAGATTTGTCAAAATCTGTTAGGAAATGATAGGATAGGGGTATGGTGAGTCAGTTAGAGATCAGATTCAATGTACTTACCTGTCTCACAATCATCATCATCATGATAGGGCATGAGTGAGGCATCATTCAATTATGAGATGACATCTTAAATTCAAAATTTTGCCTAATTTGGTCATTCTCATTTTCATTTGCCTCTATATGAGTGTCTGAGCTCTGAAGCAACCAAACTAAGCACGTGGTTGTTCTTTACAAAGGCTATCTTCATCTTAATCAAGCGAGGTTGTTCCATATACTCAAGTGAGGTTGTTCATTTCCTAATCAAGCGAGGTTGTTCCATAGAGTCAAAAGAAGCTGATAGGTTTTTCTAAGAAGCATGGCAGAGGAAAAGAAAGTTCACAGAGGGGGACATTGCTTAAGATATGAGCCTGAAAATATGAAGGCTATAATTAAAGATCAAACAGTGATGGAGGCTTTTAGCAAAGTAGGTTGTCTTTGGTTTTGTGAAAAGTTGCAAGGTTGCCACACACAGGTGTCTAAAGAATTTTCCTTAAACTTTAGTGGAACAACTACCAAAGTTGGGATGTTAAATGTTCCAATTACACCTGATATTATTTCTTCTGTGATAGAAATACCAAGGGGGCAGGAAACTTGGTTTAAAGGTTTTAAGTTTGATATGGAACCATGCAAGGAATTCATGAAACCTGAGTATGCAGATATGGACCTCAATAATGCAATACCTAGAAGATGTATCAAAGACACCTATGCAAAGTTGTTGTTCAACATTCAAAGGTACTTTTCATGTGAAGGCAGATACCATAAAGTCTATACTTATCATTTCAAGCTGCTTCTGCATTTCACAGGTATGATATCACTAGATTTGCCCTTTTATTTGCATAGGAGCCTTGCCAAAATGGCTAATAAAGTACAAGCCAAATCTGATGCTTGTGAAACATCTTTGTTTCACCATGGTTTGATAAAGTTATTGGTTTTGAATGAGCTTTAGAAAATAAGCAGGGATTGGTATTCCTTTTTATTTATGAATGGTTTTGAACTGGAAACCCTAACCCCAGCTAGAAACCCTAAAACTAAAGGAACTCCTTCACCACTAGTAGCAGAGTCTAGTCAGCCTGTGGTTGCAAAATCAAAGAGGTTTGTAAAGTTGAAACCAAGGAAACAAGTGGAGGAAAGGAAAGAGAAGACACCAGTTCTTGTTGCACCAAATCCATCACCTGCAAAATAGAGGTCAAAAAGTGTCAAAGAGGAAAAAAAGAAACAAGTTGCCAGCAAGCAGGAAATCAAGAGAGTGACAAGAAGCCAAGCAGTGGCATCAAAGGGAAAGACAATTGTTTCAGTTTTAGAAGACAACCCAGTGATAAAGGAAATTTAGATGACGTCCTTCATGCAATTGATATAGAAGAGACACCCATCGTGTAAGCTGATTTAATTGGAGTAGATGACCACAAACATAAAAAGGCTAAGTCAGCAAAGAAACTTGAATTTGATGGTGAAAATGCAGCCTTTATCTTTCAAGCAAGGAAACCTTTAACTAGGCATGCTAAGAATCTCAAGGAAGGCAGAAAAGAGGTCCAAGAAACTATTGAAACAACTAAAGTCCCTGAAGAGGTGGTTGATCTCTCATCACCAACAGTGGAGCATGCAGTCAGCAAGACAATGAAGGGAAAAAAACACATGGCAGAGTGTCAACATCTTGAGGAGAGATTGAGGTTAGCAAACCAAGAGATTGCAATGATGAGAAATAGGGCCAGAAAGCATGGTATTGAAAAAACAAAGTTCAAAATAATGAAGAAACTTTGGGAGGGTCAAACTGGTTCTAGCTTTGAAATTCCAAGCAGTGCAGAACAATTTTTCACATGGACAGTTCCAGCCATCAAGGAAGCCAAATTTTTCAGATTAATCAATACTCACTTGAGAGCCAGTAATAGAAGACTAAGATATCAAGTGGAGGACTTGGAGCAGCAGCTGAAATTGACCCAGGATGAGCTAAAAAACAGAGGTGCAGAATGACAATCATTAAAAAGCCAAAAGCTAAATCAAGTGAAAATTAAGAAGGAACCTCATGAAAGATGTGTTTTCCAGTTCATTTTACTTTTTGTTTTCATGAAAATAGTGGTATTTTGAAGTTTTGGCACATTTTTGGTTTAAATTTTGAAGAAATCTGGGCAAAACTTCTCACTCGGCAGTTTCGTAGTGCAAACAGTGCAAAAAGAGTGAAAAGCGCTACGAAACTGCTGTAGCAGCTTTTTTCACCCTTTATCTTAAATTTTTGAAGATAAAATGTGTGCATTATGACCTAAAACTACTAGGGAAGTTGTGTTAAGTGATAATGGATATAATATTGGAGGAAAGAAACCAAAATTTTGAAGGCAAAAGGGTTAAAAGGCTGCGCTACGACACTGTGATGTTTTCATAGCGCAGGTCTATTGTAGCTATTTTGAACAGTTTGATGGTGGTCTTGGACAACTGGAACTTAAGAATGATTTTAGGCAGGTATTAATTCGGTTTCTAACAGCAAATAACCTTGAATTGATGGGTTCATGATGGTCAGAGTGTCTCAAGAATACAAAGAATCCTATGCCTAGAAAACAGGGGACAGTTTCCTACTTTGATGGAGATCGGTGTTATGGTCATAAAGTGTTGAAGCTTATCATCTGGATTCGACCTTATGGGAATACAGTTGGAAAATGATGTAATCTAGTTTAGATAAGCTTGTTATGAGTAGAGTTAAGGAGTTCGAATCCTATTTGTAATAGGATTGTTCATTAGATTTGCAGCTGTCATTTTGTAATAAATACCATGTCATATGGTTAGGCAAGATGTCAAAAAGTAGGAATTCGATGTATCTAGCTTAGGATAAGGTTATCTTATGTTGTAAATGATCTATAAAATATGAATAAGTCGAAATGCCAAGGGTTGGACATTTTTAGCAAGAGATTGTGTTTATTGTAAGGGACTGGTTTTCAGCCTAATACAAAGATTTCTACTTAGCCAACTTGAGATTCATAAAGAGTTCTAGTGTGTTATTGTTCTAATTTCATCTTATTACTATCCTATGGTAGTGGTGTTTGTTTATGTTACTCGGAATTCATCTTTGATGCTCTGACTTCCTATATAGACAAACTAACTGTGTTTTTTACTGTTTCACATGTTTATCCCTTGACTAGAACTCTGATATGCCTTGACTTCCATGCTAAGTAGATTGATTGGTTTTACTGAAGCTATTTTGACTCCATAAGCCCAATGTGCACTTGATAATGTGATTTAAAACCAATATCTATCATTTATCTGCTTATTACCCCACATAGAGTTAGCCATCTATATTTTTATCAAAATCAGTAATCCTTGAGAGAGCCCTCTCAGGTTGAGGAGTCTAAGCCTCAATCAAAATATTGGTTTGAAACAGTTACATGAGATTGATGTTATTGGCAGCCTATCAGGTCTAATTTTGTGATAACAGAAGGATCGGGTTGAGCTTTCCCTTGGAAGAATTAGGAAACATGGGGATTGAATCATGGTGTTTGTTGGGAGTTTTGTGCTTTCGATATTTTTGATTTTTTTACGCTTGATTCATGGTATTGATTATGTCTAGTGTATGGTCTTGCCACTTTTTTTGTGGTGTTTTATTGTTTTTGGTTTTCATGTTTTTCTTCTTGTTTGTTTCTTGTTCTCGCCTTTTATGTTTTGAAGGTCTTGGGAATTGGTTTGGGAAAGACGAAAGTTAACAAAGATCGGGAAGGGATGAATGGAACCTGATAGGTAATGTAAGACTTAGATGAAGCCCAGTGCATGTATAAGGGTAGCGGAAGGTAAGAATATGACATTTGGTTGGACTAGTTGGGTCCATTATGGTAAATGGATGGTGGAAGTACAAACATGAGAAAGTTAACCAGAAAGGTAAAGTAAATGGATTTGAGGCATCAGATGCCTTGGCTATGTTGGAAGATATTGTTCTCAATGTTGTGCTTGTTGTGCATGGATAAAGGTTGTTCTCTTAACCTTAAACTTATGATATCCAATAATTATGCTGTGACAATGACTATGCTTATGTTTATGTATGTATGTATGTATGTCGTGTCTGACAGGGTCTTCATGGATAATGATCGTTTAATGCTAATATTTCTATGTATATATGTGTGTATGTATGTCATTTTCTAATAGGATCATGATTGTTTTATGATAATGGTTATATATATGTATGTGTGTATTTATGTGATTGTCTGAGAGGGTTGTCAGGGATCATTCTTGTGGAAGAATGATTTATTATGTAGGTGAATGGCATGAAGAGGTTCTTGGTCTTATGAGGAATCAAGTGGGAAGAGTATCCTTAACAAATTCATGAGGTCATTATCATGTGGATATGAGTTATGTGTTTATACTACGCCTATGTTTTGGATAGTTAATGTTGAGACATACATCAATGGAATGCAAACAACATGATCTGCAGTATGCTAGGATAAGCATGGATGACAGAGAAATGTGAGAATCAAGGTTTCTTGGTAAATATAGTGTGCTTTTGGATGCACAATGCTAATGTTGTGTATATGTTGTTCATATTGTATATTCAATGATTGTACCTATGGTGTTGTGTGCATGTTGTATATATGGTGCCGCGTGCATATTTCATATGTAGTACTAGGTATACATGGTGCTATGTACATTTTGGATATGCATTGTTCTATACATATTGTACGATGCACATGATGGATATGCATTGTTGTGTGCATATGGTGATGGGCACATGTTGGATATGCGGTGTTGTGTATATATGGTGCTATGTACATGTTGTATCTGCAGTGTTATCTACATATGGTGTTGTGTGAATGTTGTACATGTGGCGCTGTGTACATATGGTTTTGTTTTCATGATTGTACATGTTATATTAATTGCATGTGGTGTTGTCTACATGTTGTACATGTGGTGTTGTGTGCAGGTGGTGTTGTGTACATGTCGTGCATGTGGCATTATATATATGTGGTGTTGTGTACATGTCATGCATGGGGTGTTGTGTACATGTGGTATTGTGTACACATTGTACAAGTGGTGTGGTGTACATGTGGCACTATGTACATGTTGTGCAGGTGGTGCAGTGTACATGTATTGTAATTGTGCACACGTTGTGCAAGTGGTGCTATGTACAGGTGGTAATGTGCACATGTTGTACATATGGTACTGGTGTACATGTGGTATTGTGTGCATGTCATACATGCTTTTTTTGGGCATGTGGTACTATGTATGTGCATTGTGTAGTCATGGTATAGTGACATGTGTATTCATTATATTGTACTCTATGTATGTATATGTATTGTGTTGTACACCTGGTGTAAGTGTATGTGTTGTATGTCAGGTGTAGGTGCATGTATGGTATAATGTTATATTTCATGTGTGTTTGTATGTGTGTGATGCACACTATGTGTATTTGTACATGGTTGAAGAGAAGGAACTGGGTGTTTTTCGGGTGTGGAAACTAATTCGGCGTGCATACAGAAAAGAAAAAGGATGAAAGGTAGAAGAAAATGATCGATTAAAGGATATGTATCTATATTTTATTTCAGTTTTTAGTTATGCATGTGATCTATGACTGTAATTTATGATGGTTACATGTGATCTATGATTTTGATTATGATGGTTGCATTTTGAGGTAACCGGATGTGATATGTTTATACATGATAATTTGATCAAATAGTTAGTTTTACTTTTTGTAATAGGAAGTGGACATAATTGCAAGTGTACCTTATTGACAAGCTACTGATGAGGTATGATGTGAATTTATTTCAATTTATTTTGAATCTAATTGAAATTATGTGCTTGGTACAGGGAGAATGGGAAATGCCCAGTTTGGGTGGTTGAAACCGAATGCAAGAATTAGCAACATCAGTGAAAGAAATTAGAACAAGAAGAAATATGCAGGTAAAGCATTTTAGGAGTAGGGCCATTGTGGAACATTGGTACCCAATAGTGTCCATTGAATTGCAATAGCATTCTATGACGGATATCATGGTTTTGAGGAAGGGATATGCCTTGGGTTTTTGACCTTTTGATGCGAGGAAGTCTTGCCAAGGGAGGGGTCTCCCAAGGGACTATGTAGCAGAGAAGGGGATTCCTGCGGAAATTGGAAGGTGCGTGACTGCACAAAAGGGGGTGACTAGATTTCCCAAGGGACTGTGTAGCAGAGAAGGGAAGGCCATGGATGTATTTGTTTTGGTCATTAGCATTTCCATATGTAATCAAATGTACAATGGGAGTGTGCTCTGGAACAATGAGCCAGTAATTGTTCACTAAGAAAAAAAGTGGCAAATGATTGTAACACTGGACATTGGATGTAGATTTTATTTTGGCACTGGATTTTGGAATTCCTGGGAAGGAGGTGAATCTTGATACTACTTTTGAGGGTGGAGGTGTGACCCTATATATTCCTTTGTTGCAGATGCAAGCATCATATTCTTTTATTTTTTGGTTGAGAAAATGTGCATATGTGTATATGAGTATATTATTGTAAATATTGTATTGAGATGGACTTATAAAGCTCCATAGACAGTACGATTATTTTTTAGTTAAGGAAAATGTGTATGAGTAAACTTGGTTATTATTGTGAATATTGTAATGGGTTGTGTTATAAATCTCTAGTAAATGGTATGTTGTTGGTTTTTTTTTTTTTTTTTGGCAGCAGGATGTCATTATAAATATTGCAAGGAGTTGTGTTATAAATATCTATGGGCAATATGTTTTGGTTTCAGCAATTTTGTTGGTTGTAGGTGTCATTGAACACCAAGGACGGTGTTCCCCCAAGTGGGGGGATCTATAACATCCCTGGTTAAAAATTCATGTAAAAAAATATAATACCAAGGTCATGGAACAATTATTCCAAGCTAAATGGCGGGAAAAAACATCCTAATGGGTGTTCATTTAGGTTTATTATGGCTAAGGAAATTGACAAAGGAAATGGCAAAGGATTTGGAAAGGCATGAGGTGGCATTTTATATATGAAAATAATGGAAGTTAGGAGAAAAGGAAGGTGAAAGGTCATAGGTTTCATGTGAGGAGGAAATTGAAGGAAAATAATGGAAAATAAAGAAATTAGAGGCCTCATTAATTTAAAGGTTTATGAGGATCAGTTGGTAGCGTATTTCTCAGACTTTGGTCAGTTCACTTATGGCTCTATTTATATTATCTCTCATACTATTGGACACTTAGATTTTTCTTAGGGCACTCTTGGAGGAGTGTGGCATACATTCGATTTGTAGAAAGAAGGAAAAGGAAAGTAGGAAAGCGCAATGCGGTAGCAGGATCAACAGCTACAGTTGGATTTCTTTGTAGGTATCGAGTTGCAGTTATGGTTTCCTTCCTATTTTTGGCATGCATGGAACATGCATGTGGTTTCTTGGTTATGAGTTGGCATTGGCATGGAGGATTACTTGGATTGACAGAGGTTTTTCCTAGCCTTGATATTTCCTAGATAGCCATGGTGTTGTGGGTTTCTTTTCGTTTATTTTTAGTTGGTTCTGCACCAAAAAATATGTGTATTTTTTGTTTTGTTTGGAGAAAAAAAATTGTATGGGAAGAAATTTTATGAAATGGTAGGGCGATATGAAATGTTTATGGGAGGGCGGTATTGTGAAAATGGGAAGTGGTATGGGAGGGCGGTATTATGAATGAGTGGAATTGAAAATGGAGTGGGCGATATTATGAAATGAATGGAATTGAAAATGGAGTGGGCGGTATTATAAATGGTGAGAGGGCGGTATTATAAATGGTGAGAGGGGAGGACAGTGGTATTCCATATAAAACACAGCGGAGACAACGTATTAACAAACCAGGAGGAGACAGCGTATTAATGGTCGCAATGTATATATGACAACCTTACACAATGTAAGGGCGGTATCACCATAAGTAAATATGAGCGGTATAAAGGATATGAGCAGTATTGAACACTGAATACCATAAATATGAGCGTATTGAATGTGAATGGAGCGTATTGAATGGAGGGCGATGGTATATTATAACTTATGCGTATCGTTGTATTCAAGAGTCCACGGGAATGAGCAGAAGGGAGAGCGGAAATGGAGAAATGAGGGGCGTTGGGTAGGTGAGAGAATGTAGGAAGAGAGTGAGGGCGTTAAAAAAAAATGGAAATGGCAGTGTGCAGGTGCTGAGTTGCAGGAGCTGCAGAAATTGCAGGGGCTGCAAAACACTGATATATTGTAAGAGCTGAACCTGCAGAAGTCAGAGACTGTAGAATGCAGAAATAGAAAAAAAATGCAGAATTTCAGTCTAGCAATAAAGAGCAGCAAAAAACTATTAATAAAAATTGACTGAGCAAAGGAGAGGGAGTTACACCACAGGCAGAAATGCCAATAGTGGAGCTGGCTCTGATACCATGTCAAACTAGGAGGTAACTCCTCAAAATCAGAATATGTATTCGCTGAAGAATGCATATGGATTTATACATGGAGGTGAGGCTATTGGGATTCATCTCCCAATGACTCTTGGCCTTCCTTATTTCCTAATATTAAATAATATACAATATTAAATGTGCACACCCATCCCATAGGATTAGGTGTCAACACTTTGGTTGTGATTTGACTTACTAATTCCTCGAATCCTTGGTTGGAAAAACATTATAGAAGCCTTTTAATATATTGGATTGAGTTACTAGTCCTGGAAGCCTTGGTTGGACAAATGCTCTAGAATTCCTTGTTGGGTTGAGTTACTAGTCTTGGAAGCCCTGGTTGGAAAAACATTCTGGAAGCTTGGTAGCAGCTATGGGTTGAGTTACTAGTCCTGGAAGCCCTGGTTGGAGCAAAATATCTAGAGCCTTAGACAACTTGGGTAGCAACTGATCTGGTGATGGTAGTGATGTCCGACCATGAGGCGGAATCACTAGTTGAGGTTTGAGGTGGTTGGCCTCCAGAATCCCTAGTTTGGTTGTGCCTGATGTGTTTCATGAGATCCTGCATTCATGTTTCCAATATGGCATGGGGGTGACTAGCTGAGAGAAATATTTGGTTCAACCTAGTCTATGGTCAAGTGGTACGTGGAAGTCCTTGAATTGGTTGGATATTCATATGTTAATAAGAGTTATTTCTCCCTTGGTATTTTCATGAGTAAAGGTACTTGGTTTTATGCGGTCTTAATGATTATTTCCTCATTGATATATCTCTAATTATTTGTTGGTTATAAGCTTGTTTTATGACAATTGTGATGTATGCCTCTCACCATGTTTTGAGTAGTATGTGAAATAATAATGAATGAATGACCTAATAGATAATAATGCAACTAATGTGAGAAGGCATCAATCCTTCTTGACGATTCTCATATAAGTATGATACCCCTATGCTCTGATTTGTTATTGAAACTTGTAGATTTCATATTTGTGATATGTTTGATGAAATGTATGTCATTGGTGGGATCGGTTAGGTCATTTCCTTGATCAAGTTTTATGTTAGAGGATTTTTCTTAGTGTCATTTATTGTCTTAGAAAGTCTCATCAAGTTCCAGGCAGTGGTTTGGAGACTAGCCCTAAAAAAGTGGCTTAAAGCTCGCAGTCTCAAGCACAGAACTGGCTGAAGAAGATTGCAGTATCTCCCTTGCAGGAATTGTGGGAGCAACTAGATGGTTTCAGTTGCATGCATGCCTTATCATTGGAGCAACCAGGGTTTTAAATCATTGAAAGGCTAGGTTAACTCAAGGGTTGGGCACCTAGAGTGGTGGATTAGCTCATGGGGGTCTTGTAGCACCTGAGGGAGGTCTGTGGAGTGTTGGTTCGTCGATTCCACTTCCTTAGCCGCACTTAGGGAGTTGAATCATATAATAGTAACCCTTCATCACATTTTTACCCCTGTGTACCAATTAGATTAGGTAGATGTGGGAGGAGGGTGTTACATTTTCAATGATGTGATCTCTAGATCATGTTGGAGAGAGATCCCAAGATAGGTCTCAGAAAATTATGTATTATGTTTTCCATGAATCTTGTCAATATATTTAGAAACATCAATCAAAATTTACCTTTATATTAATATTTTACAAATAATTTTTAAGATTAAATTTAATCTGGTTTACTAATGATTTTTTTTTTAATTCAAATTTTAAATGATAAATGAAATACTAATAATTAAAAAAAAAAAAAATTAAAATTCCAGCTTAATATAAATTCATAAGATCTTATTACAATTTTCATTTAATATTTTTTTAATTATGAACAAATCATTAATATATATTTTCAGTTAAACAAAGAAGAACTATTGTGAAAGCTTAATACTAATGACAATTAAGTCACATGTAAATCATGGATTTGAGAAGATTTCATAATGTCCATAACATATGATTTTTTTTTTTGGTCAAAAAAATTGCATTGTATTATCATGAAGGAAACAGAGGGCTAGGAGGAAACCATTTACATTCATTATTTCCATTATTTCCGTTGGACATACGATCCATTCCATACAGTTGTAAAAAAGGAGCCACGTAACTAGAAAGAAAAGCCCCTCGAGGAAAAACAGAGGGGGTGCAAAAATAATTTCACACTTATGCATATGGAAGTATATGTGCTCAATTCTTGCCTCCAAGGAGCGAAGGTGGTCATTGGTGTGTCACTGATTGTGTTAGAGGCTTTCCAGATTGTCCAGGATTTCATTTTGAACATGTTGCACATCATTCATATAAGCCATCAGCTCGTTCTAGTCCGTGTAGTGTTGGTCCCTCATAATGGGAATGTTCAATTGGATGTGGTGCAACTAGTATATAATCGTGTGCAAGGATACTGGCACGACAACTTGGCCTGGAGAGTGAGCCGGTGAAATGGACACATATTTTGTTATGTCCTGGCTGGTGGCATCATCAGAGGACGAATGACTGCCAACATCATGGGGTTAATGGCAAGTAGGACGAGGAGAAGCAACCCTGCACCACGACAACCTCTTTGTCAAGGCATAAGGAAAACCCAGAACATGCACAGGAGACCGAGACTACATGACTTCCCACAGGACCTGCAAGGTGAGCGTCGAAACAAAAAATACCAAATTAAACTGAACCAGAGGAAATTGAACTCAATACTAGTCACCAACAGACCAAGGCTAGATTCTTGGTACCCCGAATTACTGCAACTCTTTGCACCACCACAGAGCTATCGCGCGCGAGCCGTGCTCCACCCACCAGAAGGAGCGGTGTCCCTCTGCCCCGATGGGTGACCTAAAACCAAAATGAACAAAAGTAATGTACCAGAGCTTTCATGTTAAAATTGGACAACTAGGGCCAAACTCCATGTTGTGATGCTCAGATGAAGATATCGATATTTTTATTGGATTCCTCTTTCGGAGAGGTGTAAGATCCATATAAAATTTATCTGAATCCGATGAGCAGAACATTTATTTTGAATTTATTATTTATAATAAATTATATGCAGTTTGATTTTAGTTTTACACCACATGTGTCACACACCTCAATGACGATATAAACACAGCCAAAGTTGGAGAGGTTCGCCCATTTCCCATACCACCATCAGCAATCTTCTTCTCTTCTCTGATTTAGTATGAGCTCCTTGGAGGACGAATTCAGCTCACACGTGGGAAAAAGGACGAGTTTGTACAACCAAGAAGAAGGACGCAGATTGCTGCAGCTAGGGTTTCCAAGGAAGTTTGACCAGCGTTGACTTTGGTCAACACATGGTCCAAAGAGGCTGAAATTTATTGGAGACTTCGATTTTGGGAGGCCGTACACATTGGCACAAGAACCGAGGTCAAAAGGTTGACCGAAGTTGGAGCTGCATTGACTTTTATGTTGCTGCCCTGCGTTGACTTTTCTGGACAGCGTTGAATTTTCTGGAGTTGACTTGTGTTGACTTGGTGACTAATTTGAGGATTGTTGTGACACATTCTGGGTTGGCTGATCAAGGAGACTTTGTTGGTTGAAGCATCCTGTTGACCGTCGTAACGCACCATCACATTCTTCTGTTTCTGGTTTGTCTTCTATAGATCCATTGGTATGTTCTATCAGCATTTTACTTAACTGTTTGGGTGATTGTTGTAATAAAAGTAAAGTTGCATCAAGCATAGAACATCTACAAAAATTTACATGGTATCAGAGCTGAGGTGAAGACAACCCCTAACTTATAAGCAATCACCATCTAAGAAAATGGGTTCCACAAGTTATGAATTCAAGGAGAATGACAAGCTGACTGGAAGGGATGACTTCCATGCTTGGAAGATGATATTAGATCTCAAATTGGAAGACCATGATCTCATGGACCATGTACTAGGTAAGATACAAGAACCTCCATCCAATGCTACTGTTGCTACTAAAACCAAGTATAAGAAGGGGGAGATCAAAGCAAAGCTGATGATTAGGGAATCCATTCATAAAAGCCTGGTGGCCTACATCTCTGAGTTGGGTACATCCAAAGAGATGTATGATAAATTGATCCTTATGTTCAAATTTAACAATGTAAACCAAGTGCTATTCTTCAAGAATCAATTGAAGAATCTGAAGAAAGGCCGGGATGAGTCTGTTCAAGCATACTTTCTGAAATTGACCGAAATCAGGAACAATCTGTTGGCTATTGGGGAGACAATAGCCGATCGTGAGATGGTACTCACAGCACTTGGAGGGCTCCCATATGAATGGCAAGTTTTCACCACTACCATTCTCAATAATAGTACAATTCCTAACTTTGACGAGCTACTGTCAAGATGCATGCAAGAAGAAACAAAAATGAAGGAATATGAAAATGATAGAAATGTTGCCTATGCTGCTCACTCTAGAAAGAAGAATGTTGGTGGTTCTAAAAACAAAGGAAGAACAAGGGCCCAAGGAAAGAAGGGCAAGTGTTTCACTTGTCATAGGCCTGGTCACTATGCTAGAGAATGTCCCTTTAAGAAGGATTCTCCCGATAGTGACGACAACAACAACAACCGGAGGAATGGAAATCAAAGAAACGACAGGTCCAAAGGAAAGAGGAAGGCTCCCTTTGACGGAAACAATCAACCTTTCAAAAGGTCTAGAAACTCCAGGTATGAGGAGTCTAATGTTGTTGATAAAGGAAATGAATACATTCTTGTATCTGCTCTCTCTGCTGCATCCCCGCCCGACACTATGGATGTCTGGCTGATAGATAGTGGTGCCTCAAGACACATCACTGGGTTCAAGGAAGCACTCTCTGACATGGTTGAAAAGGATACCAATCTGGAAATTATCCTTGGAGATAATGCCACATATCCCGTGAAAGGGACAGGGACTGTGACCCTCCACTTGTCTCAAGGACAAGTCCTACATTTGCAGGATGTACTCTATGTACCAAAATTGAAGAAGAACCTTGTGTCTATATCAGCGATTGAAGACAAAGGCTTCAATGTGGAATTTATTGACGGAAAGGTGCGCATGTGGAAGAAGAATCTCAAGGAAGCTATCGTGATTGGTTTTAGAGTTGGAACACTCTACCAGGTTGAAGGAAGTCCGCTAGGAGCTATGACATGTGATACTATCTGACAAACTGAACTATGGCACCGAAGGTTTGGACACCTTCATTACAAGGCCCTTCCTGAAGCAAGGAAGGTGGTGACAGGGATGCCCGACTTTGGAAATAATCATGAAGGTGTATGTAAGGGTTGTGCCGAAGGAAAGCATACAAGGGGACCTTTCCCCTCAAGTGTCACAAAGACATCTGATATTTTGCAACTGGTCCATTCTGATCTATCTGGTATGCTACCCGTGACATCCCTGGGAGGATGTTCTTACCATATGACATTCACTGATGACTTCTCCCGCAAAACCTGGATATACTTCTTGAAGAAGAAGGATGAGGCTTTCATGTGGTTCCGTACCTTCAAAGCCTTGGTGGAAAATATGACAGGGAAAAAGATCAAGATTTTGAGGACCGACAATGGCACCGAATATGAGTCAAATGAGTTCAAGGACTTTTGCAGAGAAGCTGGCATTAAGAGGGAGACTACTACTGCCTATACTCCTGAGCAGAATGGCGTTGCTGAACGAAAGAACAGGACCATTGTGGAAGCTGCCCATGCCATGCTATGTGACCAGGGTCTACCGAAGTTTCTGTGGGGAGAAGCTGCGAATACTGCTGTATACATTCAAAACCGATGCCCTCATTCCGCCCTGGACTCCAAAACTCCCGAAGAGGTTTTCACCGGTAAGAAACCCGATGTCTCACATTTTAGAATTTTTGGATGTCCTGTTTATTTTCATGTGCCAAAAGAAAAGAGAAGTAAGCTGGATGCTTCTGGGAAGAAAGGAATGTTTGTGGGCTACAGCGAAACTTCTAAGGCCTATAGAGTCTATGTACCTGGTCAAAGGGAAGTAGAGATATGCCATGATGTCACTTTTCACGAAGATGCTTCCCTGAAGAAAGTAGTAGATCTTCCAAGATTTGAGGAAAATCATGAAGCAAGGCCTGGAAATCAAGAAGAACCGCAGGATGAGACAATGCCTGATGTTGAAGGACCAATGGACCCTATTGATCCATCTCCTTCACTGGGAAAGAGACCATCATGGCTCAGGGACACCCTTGAAGATGTTGAGGGACGTGCTGCCCCAAGGGGGACATTCCAAGAAAGCAAGAAGCCGTGTAGATACCAAGGGTATCTGGCTGCCATGAGTACCATTGTACAAAATGAACCCGGATCTTTTGAGGAAGCCATAAAGCATCAAGTTTGAAAGGATGCTATGCACGAATAATATGAGTCCATAATGAAGAATGATGTCTGGGATGTGGTTCCAAGACCGAAGGACAAATCAGTTGTCACAGCGAAATGGCTCTACAAGATCAAGCATGGTTCCGATGGAAGTGCTGAAAATTTCAAGGCAAGATTTGTTGCCCGTGGCTTCTCTCAAAAGGAAGGAGTAGATTATGATGACATATTTGCACCTATGGCACGATATACCACCATTCGATCAATCATAGCCCTTGCTACTACGCAAGGTTGGAGTCTTCATCAGATGGATGTCAAGACCTCCTTTCTGCATGGTACAATAAAAGAAGAGGTGTATGTAGAACAACCTCTGGGATTTGAAGTTCAAGATCGCGACATTCATGTCTGCAGGTTGAAGAAAGCCCTCTATGGGTTAAAGCAAGCACCCAGAGCCTGGTACGAGAGGATGGATAGTTAATTGATGAAGATGGGCTTCACTCGAAGTAATGCTGATCCGAACCTTTACTTCAAGGTTGTACAGGGGAAGCCTCTCATTCTGGTGTTGTATGTGGACGACCTCTTCCTGATAGGTGCTGACCCTCTCATTCATCAATGCAAGAGGGAGCTCGCTGCTGAGTTCGAGATGAAAGACCTAGGACTGATGCACTACTTCCTAGGCTTGGAGGTCTGGCAGAGACCTGGAGAGATTTTCCTTTCTCAAGGAAAATACATTGTGAAACTTCTGGAAAGATTTGGTATGGTGGATTGCAAGACCGTGTCAACACCAATGGAACTCAACTTCAAGAAGTTGAGTGGCAGCACTGCTGGGCCCGTATTGGCCAATCCTACTGAGTATCGTCAACTCGTAGGAGCTTTGATGTTCTTAGTGAACACCCGTCCAGATATATGTTTTGCAGTGAACACTTTGAGTCAACAGATGGTTGAGCCTCATCACTTTCACTGGGTTGGTGCCAAGAATCTTCTGAGATATCTTAGGGGCACGATAAACCATGGGTTGAGATACACTACCGGGAGTGTGACACTCCGTGGATATACTGATGCCGATTGGGCTGGCAGTGTGGTGGATCGTAAGAGCACATCTAGTCGTTTCGCTCAATATTGGTTCTCGTCTCGATCTCGTTGGCGTACAAGTAGCGTGCTTCCGTGGCCGAGCATCGCCTCGAGCCGAATACATTGCAACAAGTATGGCCTGTTGTGAAGCAGCTTGGTTGCGAAAGCTCTTCTGTGAGCTGTTCGAGCATGTGCTAGATGCCACCGTTATCCTTTGTGATAACCAGAGGGGGATTCATTTGTTACAGAATCTCGGGTTCCACGATTGATCCAAGCATGTTGATGGCTGGTACCACTTTATCTGGGATATGGTACAGCGAGGCGCCGTAAGGCTCGATCATGTAGGAACTGATGAGCAAGTCGCGGATATTCTCACTAAGCCCCTAGGGAAGGTCAAGTTCCTAACCTTCCGTGAGAGACTTGGTATCGTGGAACAACCCTATGATGTGGGTCTTGTTGGACGATGAGCTCGAGGAGCTCTGGGTGGCTTTGGGGACAGCTTCTCGGAGCTATGGGCAACCACAAGGCTAGGCTTGCCAAACCTTGTTGGTGTGCTTGGACCCCACCGTTGTGATTATTGGGTTGGTTCACCTCTCATTATCTGTGCCCCGTATGCATCCTACCCATTGAGTTCAGGGCTCATGGGAAGTACCTCTCATTTGGCCAACAGAGGGAGGGGAAAGGCTAGCATACTAGTAGCAAAGACCCTGATGGACGTACCCAGAGATTGCCGTACTCTGATCTAGGATGGTCCAACCACTCGATCCGGGATCAAATAGTGAGGTTTCCGTACCTCCGCCCGACTTCGGTCGATGAACCAACTGCAAGTTAAGGAGACTTTGTGAGTCCGATAGAGGTTTTGGACCCTTCCGGGTCGAATTTGTCACCGTGGGGATTAGTGCCTGTGACCGACCCACTTCGTTCGAAATAAAGAGCGTTAAAGCAAGTTACGGCGAGATGACGCACGATGTTTGATTGCACCGATGGATGGATTTATCTCCCCCAGTTGAGAGGGAGGAAAATTGGACAATTAGAACCAAACTCCATGTTGTGATGCTCGTATGAAGATATCGATATTTTTATTGATTCCTCTTTCGGAGAGGTGTAAGATCCATATATAATTTATCTTAATCCGATGAGCAGAACATGTATTTTGAATTTATTATTTATAATAAATTATATGTGCAGGTCGGCCTTAAGATTTTACACCCCCAGCAGATGTGTCACACAACTCAATGATGTATATAAATACAGTCAAAGTTGGAGAGCTTTTCACACTCACTCATCACACATCTTCTTCTCTTCTCTGATTTAGAACGAGCTCCTTGGAGGACGAATTCAACTCACACGTGGGAAAAAGGACAAGCTACTACAGCCAAGAAGAAGGACGCAGTTTGCTGCAGCTAGGGTTTCCTAGGAAGTTTGACCAGCGTTGACTTTGGTCAACACATGGTCCAAAGATGCCCAAAATTTGTGGAGACTTCGATTTTAGCAGGCCGTACACTTTGGCACAAGAATCGAGGTCAAAAGGTTGACCGAAGTTAGAGCTGCGTTGACTTTTATGTTGCTGCCATGCGTTGACTTTTCTGGACAACGTTGACTTTTCTGGAGTTGACTTGTGTTGACTTGGTGACTGATTTGAGGATTGTTGTGACACATTCTGGGTTGGATGATCAAGGAGAATTTGCTGGTTGAAGCATCCTGTTGACCGCTGTAACGCACCATCACATTCTTATGTTTCTGGTTTGTCTTCTATAGATCCACTGGTATGTTCTATCAGCATTTTACTTAACTGTTTGGGTGATTGCTGTAATAAAAGTAAAGTTGCATCAAGCATAGAACATCTACAAAAATTTACATTTCACAACTGCCTTGGTGATGCACCCCGCTCAACACCATGCCAGGGAAGTGACACAGGTGTAGGGACCGACCACCCATCTCAAAGCCCCAAACCAACTCCACTGGAAGAAATAAGAAGGTTATTTCCAGAGTCCATAAACCTTGACGGAGCAGCTGAAACGCTCTCGTCAACAACATGATAGGATCCCACAGACCGCACTAGGTCGAGAGCTTACCATGCGCCAAGTATTTCCATAACACTTCACCCTCGCCTACCCAAAGCCATTCTTGCTGCCAAGAAAACCAGAACTCGTACCCCAAATTCTCTCTAGACCCAAACTTCATCTCCCAACAAAAAACGATAAGGCACATTGTAGAATTCCAAGATTTTATAGTTACGCTACCCACAGGAGGAGAGACCACTTTTTGGGCATTAAACCGTCTGTAACACTTCATTAAGTCGATTACCCTGTGCGCATGGAAGTCAAGCATGCTTCATATGCTGGCGTATCCCCACACCTGTCCTCAGATCCACCACCCCCATCGGGGAGTCCATAACATATTATTAAAAAAAACATGTTTTTTTTCTAGTTCAACTGATTCTATTAATTCTTAAAGATATTACATCTAGAGGATTTATTTTCCAAAAAACTAGGGCATCAGTTCGATCAGATTTGTTGGTTATCAGATACAAATGAATAGACATATATAAAAAAAAGAAAAAACTATGAGACCGCATGTCAATGGAATAAATGGCCCAAAAGTGATCAGATATCAAAATCCATCCCACACTCATCCTTGTCCATTTTCATTATTTATATCTTGGGCTACATGTCCACCCTCACTTGGAAAATGGAAGGCTTCAAGGACATGAGATTCCATGTGAGCCATATGCCCCTCAAAATTGTCTTTCTTATCTTGGAGCCTCTTTTTTGCTCTATGGAGGGAGTCCTGGTTATCAAGGATATGCCATTGGATGTGTTGAATATCATTCAAAAATATTATAACATCATTTCTGCCATTATTCCTTTCACGTGCCAATTAGTTGATTGTCACCTACACTTGACAATTTTGGGCTTCCAGCAAGTCAAATGGAGGTGAAAAATTCACCCACCCTGGGGATACCTCGTGTGGATGATATAATTCTCATATTTCCTTCGGCTAGACATTTTGTGGCCAATCCCCCTACCCTCTATGCTCCATGCAATGTTGAGGTGGTCATATTTCCTCTAAATTGGAGTTCCAATCAATGGCCTACGACCAACCTAGCATGACTTCCCACTAGCAATGCCTCTTCCTGCTCTCCCCATACAATCTACAACTCCCTCACAAGAATTAAAAACATTAACCAAAATGCATGGGAACTTATCTGCATACGAAGAACCATTGTCCCACCCCAATTCACTTCTAAAGTGAAATTAGCACCTGACATCCTAGTTGACCGAAACCGCAAAGCCTAAGAGGCCAGCCCAAAAATACTACACCACCCCACACATTGAGAACCAAATTCAACTTTGAAAGAAAAATTAACAGCAGAAATTCAGGTTGTTAGGAACCACGAGGCTCAAGAGGCCAACCCAACAAGACTACACCACCCCACACACTATGAGACCCATGAAGGCAATGCAAATAATTTGAAACACGATACCATCAAAGAGATGTACTGAGAATTATGAATATTATTCTACATGCGGAGATATCATTTCCCTCCAAGTAGATAAAGGGCCACCAACTTACCCCCACGGTTGGGTCATTTAAAGAAGAAGCTTCCCGCACATATAAAAAACAAGAAAAACATGGATGTGACCACCAAGACTCCCCACCAAAGACACAGAGCCTCTTCTTCGTGACCACCAAAAAAAAGATAGAGTCAAACAACAAAATACTTCTTAATGCTAACACTGACGAGCTAAGCATGAAAATTACCTGGCCCAACGCGATACCACGACCACTAGAACTGCTTCGTATATCATCCTGTCACCCCAACGATTCCCCATGTGAGATGAAGCAAAAATACGAGCCACTCCCTTTGGGAAGGCTGAAGCTAGAAAGAATTACGAGCTAGAATCCAAATCACATTTTTCCACACCAAAGAAATGAAGACTTCATCGGGCAGCCTCTCCCCATCCACGAACAAGCTCTATCACTGTGCCAAGAGCAGGATAGGCCCTTCATAGAGGCCCCCTTTGACTTCTAGGCTTACAATTCCCCCTAAAGACCAAGCCCTCATCGTACAATGTTAAAATATTTAGCCTACCACCCTTACCACCTCTATTATAACCCTTGTCTCCTTTAGAGCATTCGTTACTAGAGCACCAAGATCATATTGCTTAATATGCTCCTGCTCATGCGAACCACATAGAGGGATTTTAATGCCTCGGTCTTGAAACACGTTACCAATGTTTTCCACCCCCAATGGATATTTTTTTATTAAAAAAAAAAAACATGAATTATTATTGAATATTATTTAAAATATTTTTGAGTTCGGGTTTATTCTATCACAATGTTTTGATAAAAAAAATTCGGAATAATCACAATGAACAATTTTTGGGTCAATGTTTCAAACCAATCAATGTGGTTCATCATTAGGACACCAATGATAAGTGAGATCTATCCAAGAGAATAAATATTATAGATATGCAATAGACAGGTCCAAAAAATCAAAGATAAACTCAAAATAGTCAAAAAAAAAAAAAAAAAAAACTAAAAAAAACATTAGAAAAATTCAAAACATTAAAGAAAGTCAAAGGCTAAAAAACCATATATCCAAAAAATAATAATATAATAAATAAACATTGAAATATTAAACTAAGTAATAACTAGTAAATAGCTATTAAAATTTCATATTTATCAATATCATAATAAATATATATAATCTATTAATAGTTAGAAATTTAACAATATCATAATAAATATATATAATCTATTAATAGTTAGAAATTTAATGAAAAATAGATTATATAATTATTAATATAATATTAATACATAACTTTTTAGAAAAAACCAATAAAGATAAAAATAAAAATAAAAAATTATTTAATATAAATTTTAAATTATAAAAATGTTTATATATATATATATATATATATATATATATATATATATATATATATATATATATATATATATATATATATCCAGTAACTTATACACTTAATAAAATAAGAAAAAGAAATAAAATATTTAATGCAAGATTGTAAAGAAAAAGGTCAACTAATAATAAAAAAATAAATAAAGGACTATAAAGTATAACAACAAAAAAAATATAAAACTAGTAAAAGTATTATCATAATAAATATATATTAAAGACTATAAATGCATTCTATATGTAAAAATAATAAAACAATATCATACATAAAAGTAGATTCGTATAAAGTGAAGATAGGATGGTTTAAAAATGAACAATAAATAAATAAAAGTAAATATATATTCATATATCAATAACGGTTCGAGGAATATAATATAAAACATAATCAATAAAATAAAGGTAATACCAAATGAAGAAATGCATTTATAAATAAAAGAAAATAAATAAACATTAAGCAAATGAGAGTGAAAACATTAAGCAAATGATAATGCAAGGATATGTGTTTAAATTTTGTTTATTTTTCAATCATTGTCTCTATTGAGATTGCAAATCTATTTCTCAATTTCAATGGCTTCCTTAAATTTCTATGATGGAAATATATTTTGTTGGAAATATTGTCGTTGATAGCAAAGGAGAATATCAGTATCAGCAAAGGTATACAGGGGCATCAACAAAGACAAAGAGCAGCAACAAGGTATGCAAGAGTAGCAACAAGGCAAAGATGGAAAAAGTGCAATGAATGTTGAAATTTTCAACAAGAAACGGTGAAATTGGCAACTGGAAAGGAAAAAAAATGCACCCACAAAAGTCGTGGAATCTTGATGCACCGGGAATGTGGAATTTTGATGCACCAGAATTTTGGTCATGGAATGTGAAGCATCAGATTTATTTTTCTCTTAAATAAATTGGACAATAAATTGTAATTTCATCACATAACTTGTATCAGTTAATTAAGTCAAGATGACTGAGTTAGCTCAATAAATTCGAGTTGAGGGTCTAAGACGAGGCATGTAGAGGGATTCTCATATTTTAGGGGTCTAGTTGCAGTTGATGCATTAGTGGGGTGTAGGTGTGAATTAGTTAACTCAAGTATTTGAGTTAAAATAAATTTAACTAGTCCTAATTGAGTGATGAGCTAGTGAGAGGTCTAGTGAATTAAATTAGATTTAATTCACAAAGAGTGAACAATTAGATAACTGATAATCCACTATTAATAGCTGCATACATGTCAGTTCTGAGAAAGACCCAGTTGATATAGAGGTTAAAGGGAACATAACTATTAATTGTATTTATAGAAAATTTCCTATGTGAAATTATGGAGTCATTGGGATGCCATGATGCATTGCGAATCAAGGAAGGTTATTTTTCCTATTTAATAGGGAGCTAATTCCCTAGGAAATATGTGAACAAGGCAGGCTAAATGAAGGGTGATAATTGGCTATTTAGTAGACCGATTTTGCCTAGATCAATGTGAGACATTTGGCAGAGTGTTGGAGAATCTCATGAGAGATTAAGCATTGTATTGTTTCATGATTCCTTGACTTAATACACAATATAGATAGAGGGGTTTTAAGCAGTTGCTTTCCTCGGATACATATTGTTTTGTGCGATTGATAATTTCTTTCTCTTACTTGCATATGATTAAGTGACCGTGTTTTGTATTCCGTAAATATTGTAGAAGGATTCATTATCTTGTTTTAGTACATCACGAGGTCAGATTGAATCCCATTGGTATATTTTATACATGGTATCGGAGCGTCAAGAATCACAATAGAAGAGAATAAATTGGTTTTGTCTTGAACAAGTTAAAATTTGTAGCTTTATTCTTCGGTATCCAGCAACAGATCAAGATGTCTTTCAATGGCTTGAGACTCGAATATGCCCTTGAGGGTAATTCAAATTACATAGAATGGAAGGACAGGATGGAGGTAGTGTTGGAGGACAATGGGTTGAAGGAATTCATAGATATTTTTATTCCCAAGCCCCCATCAGAAGATGTCCAACTTCTTGATGCATGACAGAATAAGGTAATGAAGGTGAGAATCATCTTGTTAGAGGGAGTTCGAGATCATATTGTCTCGAGTCTCCATGGGAAGGTGAATCCATATGATATGTGGAAGGCCGTGACAAATTTGTTTCAGAATAGCAGCAACCATAGGAAGTTTTCGTTGAAGGACAAGATCAGAAAGATTAAGATGGAAGATGGAGAGACGATATGAACATACTTGTTGAAGTTCACTCAATGTTGTGATGAGCTTCGAAGTGTTGGTATGATAGTATCCCAGGATGATTTTGTGAGCCTAGCACTTCTAGGCCTTCCCAAGAGCTGGCATAGTTACCAGGACTCTGTGAGTGGGAGGGAGAAGTTACCAGACTAGGAGACTTTTTAGTCCGACTTGGTAATAGAAGATATAAAGCGGAGCACTAGAGATGGGACCTCCAACACCGATAAAGAAGAAGATTGTGCATTACTCAGAAAAGGAAATAAAGCCAAGGGAAATAAGTCCCAAGGCGAAGACAGCAAGAGATACTTGCCCAAAATCAAGTGTTTTCAATGTCACGATCATGGACACTATGATATGAATTGTCCACAAAAGAAGGCAAGCAAGAAAGAGTCTATGGTTGCAGCTGGTGAAGCGTTGGCTTCACAGTTCGAGCTTGATTTTACTCTCATTTCATGCATGACCAACACTATAATGGGATGCATGTGGTATCTGGACAGCAGTGCCTGATTCCATATGACAGGGAATAGAGATCTCTTCAGTGACTTGGAGAAGAAGGACCTCTAGTAGAACATAGAGTTTAGAGATAACAAGAGGTATAGCGCGACTGACATAGGTACAATCACCTTTCAAAGGGAGTCTGGCTCCCCTCTCAAATTGACATATGTTTTGTATGTTCCAAGACTAAGGAAGAATCTGTTTTCCGTAGCAGTATTGGAAGACCATGGTTATGTTGTCATATTTATAAAAGGAAAGGTGTTCCTTCAACACATTGCCACAGGATGGGTGAAACAGATCGGTGGAAGAGTCGAGAACTTGTATGCTCTTGATGTCGAGGATGCATGTAAAGACTTGAGGAGAAAAGCAGTGGTTAATGACTTGGTGGTTGAGAGGGAGAAATTATCTCTCAACATGCAGCCTCAGAAGCAGTCTTAGAAGGTTGCAGAGCAGCCAAAATTGGAGAAGTAGAGAGGAGACCAAGTGGAAGCGTCCACTCAAGAAGAGACCTCCAAAAGGGGGAAATTTTGAGCCAAATGGGAAGAGGGAGCACATGCAACTATACCTCTAAGTGAGAGGTGGGCCGATGTGCAAATATAATCCCAAGAAGAAATTTGGGTAGGGTCCATTGAGATGATGTGTCTCACGGATCGAACTTGGCTATGAGGAGCCCATAATACAATAGTAGCAGGAAGGATCGGTTGGATTGATGCAGTCAGATGTCATGAAGATAGAAATCAAAGTGACAGATGTCGGATACTAGAGCACAGCTCGAAGTTGGCAGCAGTGCAGAGGGCACAAATGCAGATGTCAGCAGCAGCACATAGAATCCAATAGACAGGTGCAGTAGCTAACAGTAGTCAAAATACTCTGATGACAGATTCATTATACTGATTCAGTTGTTCGGAGGCTATTCAGTTTCAGGAGTTGCAGGTGTAAACAACACTAGAGAAGTGTTGCATGCAAAACATTTTTAAGGTACTGAATCGAGATAGATTGAATTCCTTTCTTGTTGAGAGGGACTGTTGAAATTTGCAACAATAAATAGTGAAATTGGAAACTAGAAAGGACAAAAAATGCACCCGCAAAGGCCGTGGAATCTTGATGCACTAGGAATGTGGAATTTTAATGCACCATGATTTTGGCCGTGGAATGTGAAGCATCTAATTTATTTTTCCCTTAAATAAATTGGAAAATAAATTGTAATTTCATCTCATAACAACTTGTATCTGTTAACCAAGTCAAGATGACTGATTTAGCTCAAGAAATTTGAGTTGAAGGTCTAAGATGAGGGAAATTGGGTGTAATATTCCCAAAGGGAAATAACCAGTGATACACAGAAATATGCCAGACAGATGTACAGAATAAAATGCTGGAACCAAATCATGGAACAAGTACACATAGAATGCCAGAACACTAAGCCATTTTATTAATCTGAGAATACATATAGAGGAGTACAAGATAATCAGAATGAGTGCACCTATCCTTGCCCTAGGCAAGTGGAGACCCTCTCAGAACAAATAATGGCTGCAAATAAGGACAGCGTCCTAGCTGGCTGAAGAACTGCTATGAAGAACTGCTGCTGGAATGCACTGGAACTAAGAGCTGGAAACTAGGAAGATGGCTGATCTCAATCCTCCAAACAAACCCCAGAAAATGTGAAACTGATGCTCCACCACCAGCCAAGCCCTCACAAGTGAAAACGCTGTCTCTGCTAGTGACAGCACAGAAGACAGATGAAACGCTGGCCACAAGTCCTCCAGATGAGATGACCAACTCCTCAGGGCTGGAAACACTGAAAAACGCTGCCAAACCCTCACACAAAGACTCTGCTCATCAGATCAGCGTCCCCCCTGACTGGATCTGCGTCCTAGCTGCCCAGATCTGCTGGATCTGAGTCCTCCCTCTCCAGATCTGCATCCTATCTCTCCAGATCTGCGTCCTCCAAGGCTAGATCTGCTGGATCCGAGTCCTCCCTATCCAGATCTGCTGCTATCTCTCCAGATCTGCGTCCTCCAAGGCTGGATCTGCTGCTATCTCTCCAGATCTGCGTCCTCCAAGGCTGGATCTGCTGCTATCTCTCCAGATCTGCGTCCTCCAAGGCTAGATCTGCTGCTATCTCTCCAGATCTGCGCAATCTCAAGAAGGGGTATCTCCTCTGCCAAATCTCCACCAGAAACTACTGCAATTTACCACTGAAACTGAAGGATGATGCTCAGAAAATAACCTTACTAGGGCAGGCACTCGAAGTCCCCCGAAGCTAAGAGTGATACTCAGAAAATAACCTTACCAGGGCAGGCACTCGAAGTCCCCCGAGGCTAAGGGTGAGATCTCTGCACGGAGACACTCGGTTGCACTAAATAGTGCTGCAGACCGACTAAACAACCGGCGTGCTGAAGCAGACAGAAGTCTAGCTCTCAATATCAATATCAAATCCAACATGCCAAAATGAGGTGAGAGCCCCACCTTTTATAGTGCTAAACTCCCTCCAAAACCTTGACTGCGTCCTTCACTCTCCTTGGCCTGCGCAGTTAACCTTGGGTCAGCCTGAGGCCTCCCCTCATACACATGTGGACCCCCAAGGCCCCCTCTCTAAGTTATAACGTCAATCTACTAGGAAAAACACTTTATTTTATAAAGTGAGGCGACCCCTCTTATTTCTCACTTTATTTATTATTTCTAACTAAAGCGGCAAAATAAAGCAAAAATGAAATATTCCAATTAGCAAAGCTAATTGGGAATATTACAGTCTCCCCCGGCAAAACGTTGCTTGTCCTCAAGCAACTGAAGAGATGGATGCTGTAAGATCCTCTCATCCTCCCAAGTGGCATCCTCATCCGGCAAATTCTTCCATCTCACCAAGAATTCTCTGATCTTCCTGCTCCGCAGCTGCCTCTCCCTAGTGTCGATAATAGCCTCCGACTGTAACACCAGATGCCCCTCATCATCTGTAGGCGGTAGCTCCTCGGTGACTGTCACATGCTGGCCCAGTGCCTTTTTCAGGCATGATACATGAAAGATGTTATGAATCCGGCTGCCTTGGGGCAGCTCCAACTCATACGCAACCTGCCCGATCCTGCGTATCACCCTATATGGTCCATAAAAACGAGGCTTTAGCTTCTCCGCCCCCTTCTGCTTGAGCGAAGACTGTCGGTATGGCTGTAGCCGTAGGTAGACCAGGTCCCCTACCTCAAAGTGTCTCTCCACCCGACCCTTATCAGCATACAACTTCTGCTGATTTTGTGCTGTGGCTATGTTGTCCTTGAGAGCTCGGAGGATGTCTTGGCTCTCTTGGATCCATAACTTGGCTCGCGGAGCCCTGCTAACACCGAACATCATGTCCACAAAAGATAAGGAATGATAGCCATATAAAGCATAGAAAGGTGTCATACCGATGGACATATGGTGCGTTGTGTTGTAGCAGTACTCGCCCAAATGTAGCCATTTCAGCCATGCTCTCTGCTGCCCGTTGACGTAGTTACGCAAGTAGCCCTCCAGCCACTTGTTAACTATCTCCGTCTGCCCGTCCGTCTGGGGATGATAACTAGTGCTCGGTGTCAATTCTGTCCCCACTAGTCGGAAGAGCTCCTGCCAGAATCCGCCCATAAAACGGCTGTCCCTGTCACTGACAATGGTCTTGGGTAGACCATGCAATCTGAAAACCTCCCTGAAAAATAACTCCGCCACCTGTGCCGCTGTGTGATGTGCTGAAATGGCGAAAAAGTGAGCATACTTCGTCAGCCTGTCAACCACCACGAAGATGCAATCCTTGCCCTGCACTGTGGGCAACCCCGTGATGAAGTCCATCGAAATGCTCTCCCACTTCCCCTCCGGAATGGGAAGAGGCTGCAACAACCCTGCAGGATGGCTCATCTCTCCCTTGTTTCGCTGGCAAACCTCGCACTCCCTGACATGCTGGAGCACGTCCTCCTTGAGGCCCTTCCATGCAAATCTCTCCCGGATGGCCCTGTATGTCTTGGTGAACCCCTGATGGCCCGCCAATGGTGAATCATGTGAAGCCTGGAGTATCTTCTCCTTGAGCTGAGATCCCTCAGTCAAGAAGATCCTGTCCCTGTAATAGATGACCTCATCGGCCACCCCGTATCTGCTATCCGCTACCTGCCCATCCAGAACCTCGCATGCAAATCTATCTTTGGAGTACTCAACCAGTAGTCGAGCCTTCCAGTCAGCGTCCAGGCTCATGAGTGATAACGTGGCCGGCCTACGAGAAAGGGCATCAGCCACCACGTTATTCTTCCCCTTGACATACTCTATGTCAAAGTCGTAAGCCTGGATCTTGCTGATCCACTTCTGCTGTCTCTCCTTTAACTGCTTCTGCTCCAGAAAGTACCTCAGGCTGTTATGATCTGTCCTCACCCTGAATCTGCCACCTACCAGGTACTGCCGGAATTTGGCCAATGCATGCATGATGGCCAGCATCTCCTTGTCGTATATGGGATATAGCCTCTCGTGTGGAAGGAGCTTCCGGCTCTCGAAAGCAATCGGATGACCGTCCTGCATCAAAACTGCACCAATCCCCTCTCCTGATGCGTCGCACTCTAGGACAAAGGGCTGCGTAAAATCTGGCAGTGTAATATCCCTGTTTAGGGCAGCCTCCCTGTTGAGGATCAGGTGGGCCTTGACACGCTGCTGGGGTTTGTGTAATTGGGGGACTGCGCGAGGGTCCCCGTCCCGAGATGCTCCGGTGGGCCTTAAGACCCCACCCTTAACACCCTGGGATGCCACCCTCACTAACAATTCGAGCTTTTGGTGTAGTGGTTGGATCAACGTGGTATCAGAGCCGAGGTCTCGAGGTCGAGACCCGCGGAGCGTGGTGGGCTGTAATATCCCTGTTTAGGGCAGCCTCCCTGTTGAGGATCAGGTGGGCCTTGACACGCTGCTGGGGTTTGTGTAATTGGGGGACTGCGCGAGGGTCCCCGTCCCGAGATGCTCCGGTGGGCCTTAAGACCCCACCCTTAACACCCTGGGATGCCGCCCTCACTAACAGTTCGAGCTTTTGGTGTAGTGGTTGGGCCTTTGACTGCTCATCACCTCCTTGAGCTTGTCAAAAGCTGCGACATCTTCTGTCCAGACAGCCCAGAATTCCCCACTCGTCAGTCCTGTGAGGGTCAGCCAAGGCGAGAAGCCACTGTGAACTTCCTATAGTAGGATGTATGTCAATAATCCCAAACTTC